>JAQIWA010000850.1:0-24310 GCA_034693305.1 Eueremaeus valkanovi
CGAAAATACCCTCCCCTAGACCCCCCCCTAGGTTTTTAGGCAAAATCCGCCATTTTACCCCCCCCTAGACCCCCCCCCTAGAACCGTCGAGTCTCAGCATCTCTGATATTAATCGTATAATCAGTAAATAATAATAAATAGAATTCAATTATATTTATTTGTACCCAAATATTTTTATTTATGCATGTGCAAGGGAGTCTAGTTAAAATGTACTTGCTGATGTTTAAAATTAGCCAATGATCAATTGGGTGTTCGATCAGATCAATTGAAATACAAATGATTAGAATTTAATTTAATATTATTTACAGAATTATACAAATATTGAAATCTATTTATATCTAATGTTAAAAACATTTATATAATTTCTTAACCGCTTTGCTATCAAAAGGACTTAAATTATGTTTAAAATATGGATCAGTCATTGATTGACCATGTTGTTTGGGCAGCATAGTAGGTTGGCCATTTTTGCTGAATCCGAACTCTCCATAGATTGTGATCGAGTGGTAATCAAACGGCTCTAACAAACGATTCTCTGTTTCCTTGAGTTTCTCGAAATTGTCTTCCATTCCTGCGATTATATTCTCGTAATGAACGCGAATAAACTCGTCTCTGTCTGACCGGGAGTGTTCGTGGTAGAAGCCAATCACGTGCATCAGTTCGTGTAATATAGTGCCCACATATCTGCAGTTATAGCCCAATTCCAGGTCTTGTCGGCCGCCCGTTGAAGACATTCCGACTTCTGAGCGACAGTTGGATCTGAAGACAAATATTGCTAATTATTTTCGATTCATAACAGAGAGAATGATTACTGTTCTCACAATACAGTACATAATTTTTATGAGAAGTAGCAAGCAAGATTTATTACTAGATACTATAATAATTTCAAGGTAACCTACCCTTCACCCGGAGTTATATAAACGTAGTTATGTTCAAAACTTCTTCGTCTGAACTGAATACATGATTGGGTTTCTTCCTGAATATGTCTGATTGACTGCTCGATCATTGGTTGGATGTGTACTACAAATACAAATATAAGTAATCATTATTTTATTATAACTGAAATTAAAACTCATTTCAATTGATTGATAGTTATTAATGAAATAAATGCTAACCGAGTTGTCTATCGATCTCATAATAGATGACCCCGTTTGGCCACAAGAGGTCATCTTCAGGCACTCCATTGTAATTCATATCTTTATGTTTCTTATGTCTCAATACAATGTCGCCATCGAATAGATTTGGATCTCTCAGCGCATCGGAGGCAGACTTCCTGTGCATTGCTATAAACAAGTTATAAAATATATTGTTTGAGTTATAATTTGAATATTTAGCAAGCTTAAACAATTAGAATAATTGTCATTAGCATACCTGGAAAGCCATATAAAACATCAAAGATTTGTAATAAAATTAGTGAAAAATATAAATTCATTGTAAATATTCTTATATTACTTATGAATTTATTTCGGACTTTATTTCTATTGCAATATATTGTATATTGTTTTATGTAATACTAAAGTCTTGTCTATTTATATATTTATATTTTATAATAATTTCATTATCAATGTCAGCATTAAGTAATCAATTACTTGACTAACCGTATTGTCTGACACGACTCATATCAGAGAATGCAAAAAAAATAAATACCAAATAAAGCTCTTTCGCGTGAATACCTCCGTCGCTGATCTCTTATCCATTTTCTGTTAGTATTTAATAATAATAATAATATTTTTGATTTAGTTTTATATCATTTCGATGTTTGATAAGCATATCAGCAATAGTACAGAATAGGGAAGTGCCCTTAGAGCCCAAAATGCCCCCTAAGTTAGACTCAAAACAATGTGCCTGTTTTCAAGTGAGTTTTGACCCACCTATGCTATGGAAGCCTCAATCCATATACCTTTGTACTTCACTTAAAATATTTGAGATACCCTCGTCTGAATCCCCTAGGTTCACCAAACCCGGTGAAATATATCTAAATTGCATGGATTAAATTTTTACGATAAAATAAACTGTGGATAAAGTGTGTTACGTAAACTACATTAATCATAAGTAAGAAAGGTTGTGCATGGTGATATTGCACTTTAGTAATTGTTAAGAAAATGAGACAAATTTTCAGGAAATTGGCTAAATATTTGCAGTACCAATGACATTTATACACCCACTAAAACGTCTCAAACTCTGACTATTCATACATGAATTGCCAAATATATTGTAATACATATACAGTAAGTATTGTATACTTTATATGAAATATTGATATAAGGGTTATGTAAGCACTGGTATTATAGTCTGAAATATGCAACTCTAGGGATGCGGAAGGAATTCAGTTCAATGAAAAGTATTGAGAAGTTTACAACAACTGAACAAATTGTAGCAAATATTTTATAAAATAAGGGAATTTTTGATCGCAACTAACAATTGGATCTGGGTTATAGTAGGTTAGCCGGGCTCAGCTGGAATTATTCACAGTGGAGCATCCTGGGCTACTTCGTCAGACCAAACTATCGGAATGTTTATTGGATTTGATTACAGTAGAAGTGTTTTTATAATTTTGACCCTAGTAGGTTTTCTAAAAACTGCCTTAGTTCCACATAATTATCAATCTGTACTTCCTAATAGAGCCGCCCTTTGCTATCTATGATTGCAGTATTATATCGATAAAGGAATGAAAATATCGGACAAATTAATCTAGCATGCTCAATATCTTACCAATTTCTGCTGATTTTTAGGCATTCCAGAGATTTAAAGTACTTGATCCACTTAAGTTTTATAGTATTCTTAATTATCTATACATGTTAAGTTATTAATCAGGCTATATTAAGTCTATTATTTTTAATACTCAATTGATTTATCAAGTTGATTTTAAATAAGCTGAAGAGTTAAATATTATCACCACTTTCATAACCTCCCTGAGCCCTCCCTTGGATATGAATTGAAAGGAAGAGTTGAGTGGAATAGGGATTGAAAATAAACAGTGATTTGAAGAAAATTTCCAGGCCTTCTCCAGCCATTTCCTAGGGGTACGGATAGCGAATCTATAATCCCCATTTCTAAAGAAAGTGGTGGGAAAATTGAGTTTAATGATCCAAGAGCGAATATATTGTGACTTGTGTGCACTTGTCTATTATTGTGTGCAAATCAAAGCCTTTTAGCATTAAATCGAAAGAAATATAGATTTTTTAGTTCATTATATTTTATTTCTACGAAATTGAAAACAATAATAGTTTTACAGTATTTTTGAAATTTTAAAAGATTTGCGCAAAATATTGAAAACAATAATAATTAGATACAGACAACATATTTAGAGTAAGTTTCAATCTTTTAAAAGATGAATAATTTTATCAAATTTGATAAATAATAAGCAATTATTTATTGATAAACAAAATAATGTTTTCAATGTTTATAAAAATCTATGATATTTTGAAGTTTATTTCTAATAATAAGTTGATTACAAATACTTTCAATTGATAAGCATTGATAAAACACATAATAATATGAATGGACATGGATGATTCATACTCTATAATCCTTAATTATTCATCGGAGTTGGAAATCAGATAATTAGATGAAAAATATTGCAATATTTCATAATAATAATTGCAATTATTAGATAAAAATACAATTTCTGTTGCAATACAAAAGACACCAATTATTGAATAAAGTCTATTAAATAGATTTACTACAAAACAAAAAGCAGATTAAATAATATGAATTATAAAAATGATTAAATCATTTATCAATATTTTGAAGATAAGAATATTCTGTCGACTATTTATCCATTGAATCATTTGATGTATTGCTGTATTTAGGCTTATATTTACTGAATTTAGTGTAAAGTTTAAAACTTTTATTTATACTTTCATTGCTTGTTAGCACAGAATCGCTATTCAGATCATCCCTAAGAAGACCACTTCTTCGGCGACTATTCCTCTTCATTGAGTTCTGTTGTGAACCCAATTCAGTGGCCAATACATCGCTTTCATTGAACGATATTTTTCGCCGAATATTCTTAACCAAAATTAAATCATCCGAATTGTTGATCAGATCTTTCAAATCGTTATCATTTGCTTTGATGTCAGTTATAAAGACATGGATTAATAAAATATTGATAAGAAAAACAAGAGAACGAAAAGCACTCATTATTTCTGTTAACTCATAAATATGTGTTTAAACGACTCTTTTTATAGTCTTTCAAAAATTTTTATTTATTTAATATTTAGACCTATTTATGAACAATATATTTCAGATCAACGGCTGATTAATATAAAAATATTAATAAATTATAAATAGTTTGAATACAATAAATACCTTTTAAAGGAATTAATTGTATAATAATTTTTCATTCTTATGATATAATATATACTTAAGAAATATTTTTGAAATTTTTTTTTAATAAATTTATTTTCTATTATCTTATATTATTTTTATAAATTCAAATGTCAAATACAGAGATGAATTGAGAATATTTCTTATTATTTAAAAAAAGATTTAAATAGATTTTACTGTATATAGAGATATAGTTTGCCTTAAAACACATATTTGCCTTCAGACGAGTGAAAGACAAAATGTGTGCAAACAGTGGGCAAGAATTTAGGACAGAATAGACCGAAAATATTTCCGTTTGGTTTAACTAATTATTTAAGTAGACGTTTATAGACATGACTGAAATGTTTATGTCTGAAACTCAATAAATATATGATCCACTTAGTATTTGTCACTATTCTTTCGATACTATTTACTCTTCATAACTCAATTTTAGATATTTCCTCACATTTTTCAGACTTAAAGTTTTGCCCCGGGCATCAATTCATGAAAAACAAAAAAATATGTCTAACCATAGATAAAGTTAAGTTTTCCAATCATACTATCCATAGATTGGAAACAACTTTATATGCGTTCAATATTTAATACTTGGGCTGATATTCCAGGTCTACGCGATTTCTATATCAATATTAATTGACTCATATATTGGTCTCACATAATGTGAAGCTTTAGATAAATATTTTAGATAACACTGGTATTTGAAGACATTAATGAATGCATGTCTGGCTTCGACAACCTGGGATCAAGAGCTTGCTTATCGGAACAAAGCATCGGTGAACTCATGACTAACTCAATCGAGTCGTACGTCAACCGAATAAGTGCTAAAATATATTCTTCGATATAATCTCAACGATTGTGGGCGTGTCCTATAAGCCTAATCAATTCAACATATTTTTTACCCTACTCTTTGATTAGATTATAATAATGTTTAATCAATTTTGTTAATCCCTAATGAGATTCTGAAACATTGCAAAATAATCGAATAAAGTGTTTAAATTGATCCCGTGTAGTCTGCAGTTAATTCTAAAACAATAACATAATTGAAAATTAATGTAAATATTTGATTGGCCAGAGATGTGCTCTTCTCTTATTAATTCAGTGGCAGTATATCATTAACATTGATATTTTGAATATTCATTAACTTTACTGATAATTAACAGGGATATGAATGTTCATGAAAGGACATTTTATATAATATGACAAACAAAAATAGTATCCATGTCTTATGGGTAAAGATGACACAGGAATATCTCTTTCCTAAGATATGAACTCAAAAATGTTGCCTCAGTTTTGTTAGCTTTGGTTTATTATTATATTTTTAATATTAACTCAATTTTAATTAATAAATAGACCAGGCTTTGTGTACGCACTTAATGAATTAGCCTATTCATAGATTGAAATGTCAGACAAAATATTTGGTTTTAATTTTGTAAAACATCAAAGTTTTAATTGATATAATAATTTTTAATTTCCATAATGAGCATGTTAATTTTTTTTGTAAAAATTTTATGTTGACCATTAAGATAAAGTTAGATAGTAGAAATCGGACAAATCTAGAATCCATGGTCACACCCATCAGATATATAGAAAAGTTTTGTATATATTTTGTTATGCATTTGTTTATCTGCCGAATGTATGGCACATACGCTAACAGTACAGTACATGTCTGGACATCCAATCAATAGATGTATAGTATTTGTTGTGCAAAAGTAGAAACAAAAACTGATCGCAAACTTCTGGTTAAGCAATCAGTCGATCATTTCTGATTCGGAAGAAAATAATATACTTTTGATTATTAGTGAAGTATTAATTCGAGCTATAGTTGGAATAGTTTTTAACGACAAGTCGTTTTCAATTATTTTGTGTAACTCAAGAGTCACTCTCTGACCAAATTCTGTACAGCTCTCTGGGCTAATGATGAGTTGGGCCATTACAACCAGCTCGTTATGATTGTTGTCAGCAAGAATTTTGTTCTGTCAACTATTTGCTACTGACTTGAAAATTATAGTATGTTTTAAACTAACATTATTTGTATAAATATTATTTCCTATTAAAAATAACTTATAAATAGTTGATTGAGTTGATAGTATCATTCATTTCAATCTAAGTTAGAGATGTGCAAGCTTATTTTTCTTAAATGTTCTTTCATGTCTCACTAAAATATTTTTAAAATTAAATATCATTTGACTTAATATTAAAAGCTATTAATAACTTGTTATAACTATATATTAAAATTAATAAACAGTGACTATTAAAAAGAGGAATCCGAGTCAATACTTCTAATATGACAGTCACTTTGTTTTTGTTTATTGCACTATATTGTGAACTTTTCCAAATTAAACTTGTACAATTTAAAGAGATTCAGCAGTATTTTTGTTTTAAATGAAATTTTAAATTTATTAATAATTTTATTTCAGAGTCTTTTCATTGAGAATATCGATTCGACTGAAGTTGTGATTCATTACGTTAAACGAAAAATACATCAAAAATACAGGTAAAATAATTAATTTATCATCAAGGTTAATGAATAAATGTTTTTACGGACTGCTCTCTTACACAAAAAAGTTTAAACATTTTTAGCATTAAATGAAAATAAATATAAAAACAATGAAAAATTGCTAAATTGAAAGGATTTGGTTTCTATAAGTGTTCTCACATTTACTATACAAGACTATAAAATTGAACCTGGTATTAAAGCTTTCATGTAGTCTATAAATACTCTCCTAATGTTTTGTAACAGAAATTTATTTTGAAAATAGATTTATTTGAAAAGTTTTAAAGTGAGCCAAACAATGAAGTACTGAAACTAATTGAAAACCAATTGTTCGCATTTGAAATGTGCTTTCATAGTGTAGACAAGAAAAGAGAGTTATTAATACTTCATCCGAAACATTCTTTAGACTTCTTTCTTATTTTAACTTTTTTTCAATTGAATTCTTTGAATAAAAATTTTTATTTTTTATTTTATTTTATATTACGAAAATTATTTTTAATTCTGGTCTAAAAAATTTATTATTTTCATTGAATTACACGAAATATATTGAATTCCAAGACTAAGCTTAAAATTGTTATTCAAAGCTGTCATAAGTTTTAAGTTAATTACAAGTATTAAAAATCGGTTTCAAAAGAGGTAATGCGGAGATCAAATGTCAAAGCTGCAATCTGGCATAAAGTTCTTGTTGATTTTGATGAGGGTAAAATGTCAGACAAATAATTAGTATAATAAAATGATTTTTATTTTCAATATAGTATTTATAAGCTTAATCTAAGTTTGGTTAAATCAGATTTGGAGTTAGGCTTAAGTTATTGTCAATTAACAGATTGAATATTTACACGTATTGTCCAAAACTGTTATCTAGAATGAGGTCATATACAGTGAGTTTATTATTTTCATAACATTACTGAATATTCAAAATTAATTTTCCGTAAAAATGCATTCTTTTGTATAAACAAATCATAAATATTTTTTTATGAGTCCAATGAAATTGAATGATCTTTCAATTGATAACTACGATAATTGTCAAAATAAAACAATTCTCCATGGTACTAACTGCATAACACAACCTAGATAATTATTTTTATTAGCGCATTGCCATTCAGTAATTTAAAATTACATAATTCAGATGAATAGCCCTATAATTATAGAATTGTGACCAGAATTACATTTGAATCCAATATTTGCAAACAGTCTTAACTGTATTGTAGTTTAAAATATACTCAAAATTATTGCAAATGTTATGTTTGTCTTAATTTTGTGTTAAGTCAAAACATATTTTAGAATAAATTATTCTAAATCTGTGTTTTGTCAATGACTTTCAAAAATATACTCCACGTTATTATGCACTAATAATACGGGTATAATATCTATCTAATTGGATGAGTCAGTAAACTCTTTGAGGTTTGATTAGTATTAATATATTTTGTGTGAAAACTATAACTGAATTTTCTAAGAGTTTGTCGTGAATTGATTGAGCAATTTATTCCTTGTTTAACATTTGATGCCATTTCCACTAACATTGAACTGAGGAACAGTTTTAACAAAATTATAAAAAAATTGATTCAAATATCAGTTTATTTAATAATTGCGCAAATTATAAAATAATCAATACATTGCTGACTATTATCACAGACGGTATTGGATGACAAAAATATAAACAAAACTATCATTTAAATGAATAAATGGTATAATACTGTACGGAACAAATGACAGAATAATATCCAGAATAAGTTGACAGAGATGCCTACTGTGCAATCTGACTCTACTTCAGAGATAGGCATTAGGGGGTAGAGGGGGGTTAACCCCCTAGGATTTTGGCTGAGGCTGACCCCCCTCTGATTTTAGAAGATTTTACGGAAAAACTCGAAGATGGGCCTCTTTTGGGCGAAAAAAATTGATTCATTGTACCCCTTTTGCCTGACCCCCCTGTCGTCGGACCCATTGCCTATCTCTGCTCTACCTGAACAATGTCAATTAATCATTTTTCACGACTATTTATAAAATTGAAGTCAATTTATCGGAAAATATTGGAGTATAACGTGTGAACTTGTGATATATCTAAATTAACATTTGCATGTGATATCAAAGTGACAAATGTTGTAATATTTGTGAATATTACCCAAAATTTTCATTATTTTTTCTATTCATTTATTTATTTATTGATTTATTTATCACAAACACATTGAGTGTTATTCTATGAATGATTTAAAATAATATTTATATTCAATATTTGTATTTAAAACAAAATTGCTTTAAAGAACATTCTATGAAAAAATGATGAATTTTCGAACTATACTCTCAAATATTTAAATGTCAGGGTCAGTCACAACTACAGTACTTTCAGAACGATTATTCGTTTCTATTGTTAATCAATATAGTTTTCAAATTACTTTTGTGACTATTTCCACAACAGAACTACATTAGAGTTTGTGAATTAAGTCATATGTTTCCCAATAAAACCTCTAATTTTAAGCATCAAATTATTTTTTGTATAACTTTCCCATTTCTTAGTTTTTAGTTATTCGTCTAATTTTTATGGTATCAGTGAAAAGTTGAGTCCAAATAATTAATAACATCATTATTTTATTCTCAATTTTGATTATAACTTCTTTAATTCATTTGTTAATTGAACAGGAGCAAATTCAATAATGTGTAACAACTATAAAAATGTGCTTCTACTGGCTATAAGTCTATACATTCTATTATTAATTGAGTCAACTGATGCTAATAACCAGGTTTTTATAATTTTTAATTAATATCAATGAAAATATTTAATTATAAATTCATATTTTATGCATATCTTTAAAGTTGCCTAAAGTTCAGCCGTTGTTCAACAAATATCTGCTGAAAAGAAATCCGCCAAAAGAGTTCATACCTGCGCGGGGTCGCAGTGACTTGCCGTCTAATTTAGAAAGAATATATTTAGCCAACAGAAGGAATAAGAGTTGGAGTGATCAACGAAATCCTATTTCCAATGAATTTATGGCAATGAGAGGCAGAAATGTTGACCGAAATAACAATTATAACGTTCAACAGATGTCTAATATCGGCGACAAAAGGACTGATTTCAGTGCAATGCGAGGCAAAAGGTCGGTATGAGATATGACAGCAATTGACTTAATTGTATTATATTAGTGCATATGTGCAAGCTCATAACCGGAAAAATATACCTTTTCTAATTTGATGAGATAGATGATCAGAATCAAAATTATAATTATTTCAATATTGACACAACTCAGTAAAGTAGTAAAGTATCAAGATATATTTACAAGTATTCTTGTCAATTTTTAAAATCTTCCTTGAACCCAGAATTGAACTTGCACATCATTTGTCAAAATAAAGATTTATTACAACATTTACGGAAATTAAAAAAAATTATACAATAATTATATATTATTAATAAGTAATTAAAAACCTTGATATTAATTGAGTAATAATTTTATTAAACATTATTTCAATTTAAATCACATTAATATTTATTAATAAATTCTTACAAATCTTATCATAAATGTTGCATAACTCCAATTAAAATTAATGTTTGCTTAGTTTTAGGGATGAATTGTATTAAATATCAAAATAGTTCATAAAAATTAGAAATTTTAATATAATTTTATCGAAATTTAGGTTAAAATACATTTTTATGGACAAACAAAAATAGAGTAGTATATTTTTAAAACTTAAACCATCTTATTTACAATGTTAAGAAAACTTAAACAGCCTTGTCATTTTTGTACTAATTCTTATCCAAATTAACATATTTTTAATAATCTTATAAATTTCAAAACATTTCTATAATTAATACTTTTATTTGAAATACATTTTTAAAATAATATAATATTTTGAATATTTATTCAGTCAATTAATGGCATATTTTTTCAATATAATACAAATTGATATGATTTTGATAAAAGGTAGGAAATGTCATATTTTTGGAGATTTTTCTGCACTTTTTGAAGATTTATAATAATATTTATAATTAACGAAACTTTAGATAAACTATCATTGAATAAAACCTAGTACATATAGGAGGAATTTGAAGTAGGATAATTTAAATATAATAGTTAATCTTGTTAAGTCGACAAATATATTAAGTAAACATTGGCCAAGCACATTCTAATATTGTGCCTTGTTTAATAACATAAGAACACATACCATATTTTGAAAACTAGTAATCAGATTCTTCGGAATTGTGCATGTTGCCACCACCCAAGCTGCTACTGTAGCCATAATGTCTCATATTCATCCAGGGCATCATTTGACTTTCATCCATAATCTGGTCATTACTGATAAATCCCGGGTTTAGACCATTAAAGGCATCGAAACTCTGAGGAAATCCCGAGAATTGTCTGAATTGCTGCTGATGTTGATGTTGGGGCTGAGGCTGACTTTTAGCACCATTATTACCACCACCACCACCCAGTCCATTTAAACTTGGTATTAAAGCTCCAATTATTTTAAATGCCGGATGATTTAATCCACTGCCCTCATCATTGGAATCATCATCACCACCCAGGCCCATATTGATGAGTCGAGCCAACATATTTCCGAACACTTGCGCTTCTCCTCCAATCAATAGAGTAGTTATGAATACAAATAAAATTTTCAATAAATAATTCTAAAAATATATAAAAGAATTGAAAGAATTAGAAACAAATTTGACTGAAAATGAGAAAAAAATAATAATAATTAAAATCTTATGTCAGATAAGTGTCTATACCTTAAAAATCATTTTCACAGAAAAAGCAAATAATAGACTATTAAAGTGAGAAATTCTGGTTAACCTTATTTGAGCGCAAACTTTAAGCCAAGTAAACCGAATCTCGTATAAGAAGTTTTGTTTTATAGTCGGACTCATCTGAAAGACTGAAAAAACTACTTTTCATTATTGGCTAAATATAGTAAAAACAACTTTAGTTTTCCATATGATTAGAGCAGACAATAGTTTTTGTTCTTCTATTAAATTTATTTTCTTCTCTTCTCTCTAACTATTATTCTTATGTCAAATGTATTCTTTGAGTTAAGTATTGAACGAATAAAAATAGAAAATGTAATAAAAATTAAAACTTTTATTAGCATACAATCGAGTCTCGTTAAAAGCAACTTCACTTATTTCAAATGTAATCCAGGATATCGTAATCAGACATATATTTTATGTCAATTAATTGCATATTATTTTTTAATTCACTTCATATTCTGATTAATCAAATTAATAATAACATTGTGTATAAAATGTTTGCACTAATGAACTCAACTGTGTTTTACATTATATACTGACCTTATTTACAGCAGAAAAAAATATTTTAAATGTTTATTCAATGAAAGTTAAAAATATTTATTTATATATATAAATAACAATTATTATATTGTTTTCACTTATGATTAACTCATTTTAAAATAAAATATCTTTTTTTCTTATCTAAAATTAGGAACAGTTTTGGCGATGTATTTGGAGATGAATTATATCTCAAAACAAATCAAGAAAGAGATGGAAATTAAATATGTATTTTCGTCCAAACAATACTAATTATAAGTTAATACTTGTATTACATATGAATTAGGTGTGCGCAAGGGTGAATAAATTATAGTATTCGTGCATAGCTGGTGTACAACCCTTTCCTTTATAGAATGTTCCAATTTATTTGATATTTTTCAACTATAGTTGCTTGTTGCTTTTGAGATTAGGTGATTTTTATAGAAACAACTTTTTAAAATTGAAAATACTTGCGCACACCTGCTGTAAGTATACGAATAAGACATGCATAAGCTATCACATTTAATTTGCCATGTATGTTTAATCCATTTTATTCGATAGCACCTACGCTAAAAATAGTTGTTTATCTATTTTCGTGCTTTTAAACTAAAAAATTGCTGAAACCATGAAAAACAAAATCAAATAAATAATCAGAAAAACTCTTTATTTATTTATACATATTTAATGCGAGTAATTATTATTAGTGCTGATTAAGATGGGTGACCAGGTAGACTTTTATGACATACAAGTTTTATGTTTAGTATTCATAACTATTCAATCAGTAAATGAACCCTCATGTAATTTATTTTAAGGAAAATTAACCTTTCTTCAGTATAAATCATATCTAATAAGGCTCTGTAGACAATTCTAAGGAAGTTACCTAGATAAAGTATGAAATTAAGTGAATTGCTTGACTATCCCTCGTATCACATGTTTTATGATGTTGATCATGTATCAAACTATATCATATAGGTATCTAGGTCAATCTATTTAAATGTTTTGAACATAAAATATATGGTTTAAGTCTTGAAGCAATCAATCTTACAGTTAATGTAAATAATCTATTCCTAAATTGTGCACAGATTATGATTAACTCTAATATCAATGTATTAATGCTTTGAATATTTATAAAATTGTTAAAAATAAAACCATTTAATGAAAAACTCATCTCTAATACCAGTTTTCTTTTAAGGTTCAGATTTAATGAATAGCTTTTTCTAATCAATATGTAATCATTTGATTCAAAAACTGAGCTAATCATCAAATTAAGCTCAACTCAGATCAAAATTAAGTGCTTTGTAAGTGTGAATTGATAAGACAGGTAATTAAGTTTTCAATGTGGATCATCTTAATAATCGGTGATTTTTAGTAGCTTTCGATTTATTCCGGCTCATCCAGACTTTCCTGTAATTATAAATATAGGTGCAGCTCAATATAATTGAACCAGCTAAATATTTATATAATTGAACCAGCTAAATATTTATATAATTGAACCAGCTATACGTTTTGCATTGATTAATAAAACCAGAATTTGGTTTAAACTATACTTTTATTAATACATAAATTGAAACAAAAAAATTCGTGAAACTCCTCGAATTTTCACCTGTGTCAAAACAAAGTTGACAGGTTATTATGAATCCTAGATTAAGCCAATGAAGCGTCAAAGTTGCCCTCGGTAATAACATCATGTTTGAGTACAGTAGGTTACCTACTGTAGGTAGCATGCAAAATTGATAATAAAGATGGTACTTTCCTTAATTTAGATCCAGATAACTGAACAAAAGACGAGGGTGCTGTTTTTCTCGGTTTGATAATATGAGGGCGAATTGCATGTATGCACATAACTATTGAAACAAAGTTGATAATTGCTGAATTTGACCAAGATGCTTTTATTTAAAAAGTTATCCGAATAAAACAATTGCCAACGTTATTGATATCCTAACCAAACGTGAGTTTGTTTACCACAAAAAGTTAAAAATAAATAAAAAAAATTGTTTGCAATTATCGTAATAACAGTTAATTTAATTGTATTTAAAAGGTTTTCAAATGAATTAAAAGCGAAAAACAATAAGAAAATGAAAATGTTTTTAATGATAGCAACGAAACGAATGTCTATTAAAAGCGGATTTATATTAAAGCAAATCCTAATTAAGCGGACATTCAATACAATGAACAGAAATGTATTCATAAATAAAAGCAAATTAAATGAAATGAATTTAAATATAATTAAACGAAAATTATGTCAAAATAATAATAATTTGAAAACAGATAATAAGTTAATAAAAACAAAAACCGAATCCAAACCACAATTGGAAATAATAGCACAAAAAATGCCCAAAAGATCGCAATTTTATGACTTAGTTATGAAAAAACCAAAGTATGTATCACTCTATCAGTCGATCAGTATTTATCACAATATTTATCATATAATGAACACCTTTTATAGTGAACTCATGCAATGGTATGCGAAGACAACACCCGAACGACGAAAGAATATATATTTATCGCTTTTAATCCGATACCTATGGAAACCCCTGGCCTTCATAGCAGTCTGTGCCGTCGGCTACGAACTCATGCACACGGATGTCAACCCCATCACTGGCCGCTCGTGTATTTACTCCGTACCTATAGGTTTGGCCAACTTTTTCCAGATATTAAACAATTATTTTGTTATAAATATTAATATTATTTTTGACTCATTTTAAGACTCGTTTCCTATAGACAGAGGAAGACGTCTATTAGGCTCCGGGGAAGGGAGGCCATGGCCTGGGGGTGTCTTTGGGGGGTCTGAAATGGTTGGGAAACTGAGTAGCTTTGAAGCAATACAGACAATGCTTTTTAAGTTTATGTTTTGTAACTATTTTTGTTCTAAACCTAAGTTTAAATATGTTTTTATTCCGATTTTGTTTCTAATAATAACTATTAAAATAAGATTTAATATTAAATACGAATAACTATTAAATGAATTGTCGACTCATTTGCATAGGACTGGCCGACGAAATAGAAAGCGATTTATTCAAAGAGATATTTATGTCAAACATGAAAACCGGTTCATTCATTCCGGCCAGTGATCCGTATGTCAAACGACTGGACAGGTGTGTCGATAGGATAGTCTCAGGCAATAAAGATCAGGAACTAATCGGTGCCGGCATTTGGACGCCTGTAGTCATAAACGATGACCAGATCTGTGACATAATTGTGCTGAAAGAGTCGCGAAATATATTTGTCTACAAAAAAATGCTTGACTTGTGTGAGACGGACGACGAATTGGCGTATGTTTTGGCCCATCAGTTGTCGCACGTTATGTTAGACCACAGGAGAGAACCGGTATTCAAATGAATTGCTTTTGATTTTAATTTGAGTTAAAAATAATTTTTTAGACAAATATTAAACGCTATGAATGAGTGCAACAAAACATTTATCATAATTAGTGTAAAATTATAGGACAGGGGTGTGGAAGAGGAGGGGTCAGGGATTAAGTGGAAAAGTAGTTGATATGAATTGATTCGATATTTTTAAAATTTTTAATTAGTTTTTATAATTAAATAATTGTTTTTAATATATGTTTGATTTGATAGACGGCTTACACATCTATGCTATACGTGCCGCTAATACCAGTGCTGACACAGCTGTGGAACCTGAGTACAGATAACTTCCTGAAACTGGATATCTTCAACAAAATCGACTCTTTCTTCGAGAATGCGATCAAAGAAATCGTCAGAAAAGCAATACTTTTTAGCTCTTATAGCGAAGAACTGGAAGAAGAGGCCGATAGGATAGCTATGCAAGTGATGACCCGTTCCTGTTATGACATACGAAAGTGTCGACACTTTTGCAAAAAGTATAAGCATTTGAGTCCAACGAGTGTTGAATCAGAAAAAAGTGATTCCAAAACCAAAACCAGTGATAATACAAATGAAAGTAATTTTTTTAGTAAACATCCGATAAGTGAACAAAAGTTGTTGTATTTGTTTCAATACATTAAGCCTTTCCTTGAGATCAGAAAAGAGTGTAATTGTCAGCCATTAGTCGATTAGTATTTATTGTTAGAAAATATATTTGTTTTTAATTTTGTTTTTTAATAAAAACTTTTTTCAATGATTGCAACCAATTATTCTGTTGTTTTGATCACATGTGGAACGGGTGGGGATGACTAAGAAGACGGGACAGTTTGATTTGGATTTGATCGATGGTGTAGTCAAACAACAAATAATATATTTTTCCATTGAATTCATTAATCGATTCCTTTTAAAAACAAAGAAATAATTAATTATCCAATAAATCGCTTCCAAACCACTTGATTCCAGTTCTCCAGTCGAGTCCAATATCACACTTAGCCTCTGAGCCCATCCTATAGAAAGGTCTTCTTTTATGATCCTAACCGGGTCTTAGAGCTGGTCTACTGAATGTGGGATCAATATTGGGTCGATGGCCGAGTCATACCAAATTTGGGACGAATTAAATCATTGGTAACTCTGTAGTCGGAATGATCCAGGTCTGTACACCTGGTCATAAACACATCTATTTGAGCCATATTCTGCTTATACCAGCAGAAGCAGCAATAAAGAAGACACGGATTATTAATAACTTGGACTATATCTGAATATAAATTATTTAATTATCTCGACTGATATGATAGTATCAAAAGTGTTATTCAATTCTTAATTAAATTCATATAAATTATTGCATTTGTTTGGACAGCACTTCAGGTATAATGTTCTTCAATGAGCACCAAATGAATAGTTCATTATTTTATATAATAAGTAAAATATTATCTATTCATTCGTTAGGACTGTAATAGAATAGTTGGAAAATGAATTACCCACCTAACCCAGAGAAAATATCCAGGTCAAAATTCTACTGGCTTATGACAGTGCTGTGGTACTACAGGTTATTAGGCGTCACTTTTGGTGGCGTCTCTTTTAATGAGGATGGTACTCTTGCTTATAATCTCTTCTGGAATGTATTTGGCTATATTTTAACCTTGATTAATACAATACTCAATATATTCAGTGTTTATATTATTATCAATTCCGAACGTTTTGTTGAATTCAAACAAACGGGTCATTTATTCGTTTACTACACATTTGTATTCTGTGTTTCAATGATTTCACTGCAAGTATTCCTCAATATATGGTATTTTCAAACAAATGGCTTCGAGGTGTTCTACCAGTCCAGGACATACCGGATTCAAGGTTTGTCACACTTTTCTTCATATAGAAAGCACATTTATTTATCAAACTACCAAGCACTGTTATTTGATCTTGAATATTTAAAAAGTGTCTGAATATTAATATGATTATACGATAGAATCACCATTTATGAAATTCGTACTTGCTAATATTCTTGATTTTTATAAACAGATCAGAAGATTAATTTCAAATATGGGCTGATATGGGCTCTGCATATGCTATCAACGCATCTATTATTTGCTTATGAAATATCAAAACTGGAGAACAAGAGTTTCAAAAATATAAGCTCTTTTATGATCGAAATATTATTCAAAACACCCATGTTATGGCTGCAACACTTTCTAACTTGGAGGGTTTCCTTATCTGTTCAATGCAAATTGAAAAAGTGGAGATTGGATCTGGAAACTGATAAGAGAGCAGAAACTGTATTCAATATTAGATGTAATTATGTTAAGACTCGGGAAGTAGTGATGCATTTGGACCACAAAATGAAATGGGTAATACTGTATAGATAGTTATTTATCAGGTTCATTATATGTGGACAGATTAGCTAGATAAGCGTATTAATTATATTGATATATCAATAACTATTAATATGATTTAAACTAGATTCAAACTACTTCAACACTTTCGGCTATGATATCAGTTATGTTACAAATCTATATAATAATTGTCGGACAGAACCACAAAGAGCTGAAATATATAACCGGAATATTCATGTATTTCATGATTCAATCCATTATTCACTTGAATGCCAACTGTATTATCAATGGTTTAGTTTACGAAGAATCGGAAAAACTATTGGCAGTTATGGACTCAATAGACATATTGAATACAAAACATAAGGAAAGGGATTTGATTGAAGTCTTTGTGTTTATGTTAATCAATAGAGATATTAAATGCGGTTTCACTATCTGTGGTCTCATTCCGTTGAGACGTACATCACTTTTATCGGTTGGTTTCAGATTTGAATCATTAGTTTAACTTTTAATTAATTTCACATTCATTTCAATAGATTTATGGCTTTATTCTCACCTATTCTGTAATACTCTTACAAACGGGTGCTTTCGGACAGTACACCAGTAATCATACTAATTCGACAGAATCATAAAATAATAAGCTTGCTTATGTTGGACAAATATTATTTGATTTTATTTATCTTTTAAATTATGCACATTTTATTGACATTTAATAAAAAATAATTAAATTTATTTATTATTATATTTAATCTATTTCTGAAATAATTGATTGAATAATAAAATTATAAGAAAATTAAATCAAATATAAAATCAATGAAATGCTAGAAAAGGAGACAAAATATTAATATTAATATAAGTTATAAAAAGTTATTATAATTGCATAAATAATTTATATTTGTTATGAAAAAGAATAGTATTATTGAATAATATTTGTTCCAGGTACAGTATGTATGATAATTGCTTAGATCTAATACCAAGAGCTAATCTGATGATGCATTCGATTATTTAATTTGTTTTAAATATTATCATTGCTTGGAATCAATTGTCTCGCAGATAAGGATTCCAAAACAATAGCCAAGGTTGAAATGAAATAACCAACTAGCAGGGAACAAACTGCTCCCTTAAACAGTTCACTAAAAAGAATTATATTATCTTCATGATCCGGCACAACTTGCTCAGAATGCAGGTTCAAATATGACATTCGTCTGATTAAGTTGTTTAGCAGTATTTGGTGCCAAAACAATCCGATTTCGAAACAGGTTTTAATCCTTAATCAATGATAAATGAAATTTATGAATGAACATGCTCAAAACTGTAATTAGGCAAGCTTGTAATACTTACAATTGAAATATTGATTGAGACATTAACTGATCTTGCTTAATAATAAAGTTCATATAATATTGATTATAGCGGTTATTAGCGGCAAATAATTGCAAACTACCCGTGTACGATTGTGTCAAGGACTCTTTTATATCTGTGTTGACTAATAGTATTGATTTGCCTTTGCGTACTTCAGTCAATAATTCCTGCTTGACAAGACCATCTATTTGCTTCCTGGTATCGATTCCTAAACTGTTTTCATACACTTCTATAGTATTATTCAATCGATTGAATTCGGATGACTTTATTAGTGAGTCTAACGAATAGAATGCTGTCTTTCCGGCAATTTTTATGTTTTTATTTTCTATCAGTTCTTCGATTGAATCGACAATAGGTATGAGTTTATGAGTGAAATATACGTTCAATAGTAAGCTTTGAAAGCAAAGAGTTATAATAGTGGCGCAAATGAACCACAAGAATGCTATACAAGTAATAGTCAAATATTGATTCGCAGTCTCTCTGTATTTCATTAGTTTGACCGCTGATTGCGCTACAAGTGTAGCAAATAATTCAAAGAGTATTTCTATTGAATTAATTTCGGAAAATCTCAGAATAAATGCCAGAATAATAGCACAAATCAGTAATGAAATCCAAATCTATAAAGTATTTGATAACAAGTTATCCGAAGTTCTGATAATGATTTCAATTATGAAATACCTTTGAATCAAATAATTTCAAATAAGAGAAATACGAATCATCTTTAGCTGATTTCAATGCAGTTATGATTTCAACCGTATGGTACGAATTGACCGAAACGTAATCAAAGATATTTGCATTGAATTCTATGAACGTATACACGTATAGCGATAATCCAAACTGTAATCAGACAACTATTTTTAACAATTAAGGTACGTTCACATTACATGGTTGGTTATATTTCGGTTACAAATCCCAAAAGAATACACATAATCAGTGCGTTCACATTGCTTAGCTAACTAAAATTGGTCACCATAACTAGGGGTCCAGTGCTTGGATATGAGAACTAAACTTGTTAACTCAACTATTAATATGACCAACTAGCCGTTCATGCTGTTGGTTAATCTTAGAGCTTAGTTAACTAAGATCTGACCAACCCAAAGCGTGGATGGGCTTCAGAAAATAATTATATTAGTATTACATTATATTCTGTATTGCAACGAATGTTTTCAATTATCTTAAACTTCCCATTTAATTATCTTGTACACTTTTAGTTATAATCTATAACTTATAATATATTTTTTCTATAATATCGAAATTTTTAAAATATTGTTTATAATACTACCTTGCTTGCGATAATTGGATACGAGTGAAATATACATATACGATAGTGTATAATATCTGTTAAACACTGGTAAAGTGGACACAATTGGCATAATTAAAATAGCCCAGGCCCTAACCAATGTTTATGAAGTTCGAACATACCCTGTATTGAAAGGTAAAATCGCTGATAAGTACTCTTAAATTCAATTCGCATAATAAGTATTGAATGATCGATGAATGCAATGAATAATAATATTCCTGAAATGCATAACAATTTTAATGATTACCGAAATTATTATAAATTTATTCAGAAATATATATACTGTACGTATAAATGTATACAATGTATACAATGTATTGACAATCCATACGAACCTCTCTACTTTGAAGCAGGAGATCACCAACACTTGTTTGGTTCTTATCGCACACATGATATACATTCAGTCCATATATTCTTAAATTTGACAGAATTTTCACGAAATCCATAATTTATTGTAAATAATACTATTATTTATTTAATTTCTTTATTTATTTATCCTTTAAAATGATTCCTTTCATAAAAACTTGAGTCTTGAATATTTCAATAAATCAATGGAGTATTCGATCACAAAATAATGTATTATTAATAGAATAAATAAATAGTAAACTGAATATCTGAACAGCTATTAGAATAAAAGTGAATTAAACAGTGAAGTTAATTCAATTAATTCAATTCATATTGAGTTGACTACAACCATAATTATATGAGTTTTAAGTTAATTGCAATTATTATTATTAATTCGATTCAAAATTCGATTAATTGTAGACAAGTTTAGCTCTTATTTAATGAATGTATACATTGTATAGTGTAAGTATGTAAACATGTATGCACCACAAATTGGAATTACAAGTGCCGATTAGTACTGTATTCACACATTTCCGCTCAATTCCCGGATCCAAAGAAATTAAACAATTTATAGCAAAAATATATTTAGAAATAATTAGGGATTTAATTGAACTGTCTTATTGGCATGAATTAGAGTAACAAGCATTGCTCAATTAAACAATTTACTTGATAAGTTTCTGTTTTAGATTTGGTGCCAGGCTTAAATTGGGAAATTATCACTTGATTTCAACATGAATTTAAATTTTTATATTTTTTAATTGTATTTATCTTCACTTATTAACAATTGAATCATTTTACTCCAGTTGTAATTTAACACTGGACCATTTTGTAATAAATTATTACTAATAACTGTTATTTGCAAACATATCAAATGTATTGTCATTATCTTTAATTGATTATTATTTATTATTAGACTCTTGTTAGATTGATGAAACACTCTGGTGTCTTGTTTGTATTGATAATCAAATAAAAGAAAATAATTTGATTTTATTTGTCGGCAAATAATCAAAATGTTTGGGAAAATCTAAGCGATCGGGAAATTGATAAGAAAGCGGAAGTGAACAACACTATTGTGTGATGTCATTGAACACGATATGTGTGTCGTATTGGCGGCTAATTATTAATAAAGCCGTGTCTTATAAATAGAGTACAACTACTGAACGGTATATCATATGAACACAAATCAATTGAAATTCAGTACTGACTGTAAGGAAGCGAATAAAACAGTTGTTTGAAAGACAGACACGTTTTGTAAGACATTGTGAGTTAAGCACAATTATCTTCAATTGATTTTAACCTATTTATAGATAAAAATAAATAAATATTTATTTATATAATAGTAATGAATATGAATGTAATGAATGGGAAAATATATGAATCGATAGATATGTATGAATTGCCGACAGTTTATGGAAATCAGTTCAAACAGACAATCGTTTTGCCCAACAATATGTATGCAATGACTTCCGTCTACAAGACATCGGTTCCCATCAATGCCATCAATACTATCGATGACAACAACAAACCGATTAAGCCTTTAATCGATTCCAAGCACTTGCAAGACGTGGACAAACAATTGGCGTTCAATCCATTGCAAGACCTGTTGTCTCGACAGCGACTGCTCTTAACCCGATTGGAAGTGTTGGACAAAGGCTTGCAATCATTCGGTGACAACAGTTGGCACAGATCTGAGACCAAAATCGAGGCAAAAGTCCATAAATTGAATGATAAGAAAGCTGTGGACGTATTGGCCAGTCGTTCAATCGGTTGCAGTCCTGAAGTGTTGCAATCAGTCGACGACATTGTCATCTACTCTGATGTCCGACGAATACCACTGTCGGTGCTCTCACTGATCAAACTAATGAAGAGTTTAGGTCTGAATATATTGATTAGATTTCACTCGCATTCGAGTCTTCGATCGGATTCTCATTCGGTTTCGCAATATTTGAACCAAAGTTTGTCTTTAATTGACTTAAACCCGAACTCATCGGTCGATGGCGTTGAGAGGCGTTCAGACAACGACTTAATTATAACCGTTATATTCAAAGACATTTCTGAACACCAAATGATTTTCAATGCAAACCATTTGATTGCAATCAAAAGCGAAGCAAATATTTTGCGATTTATGGCCAGAATTGGGGCAAAACTTAGACCAGAATTGAGTTATTTATACGAAGGCATTGAAGACATCTCTCAACTCATATCTGTCGACAACTTTGTCGACGAAATAAATGCAAAACTATTTGTCGATTCAGTCAATAAAACCAAATATATCTCAGAATTGGATTCAATTTTGTCAGTAAACACATTTCTGAGCGGAAACAGACCATCGATTGCGGATCTGTTGCTCTTCAGTGGACTCAATCACAGAGGAGTTGAACCAAAGCTAACGACAAATACAGACAAATGGTTTAATGCCGTCAAACAATTCATTTCAGCTAAAACTCAATTATTTTAACAATAATTTTGAGTTTTTAGGCATTTCTTTATTTAACTCATTATTTAATGCAATTATTATTTAATTTATTTCTATATTTTCTGAACTAATTTAGAGTTTTTATTAAATTCATTTCAATTGACATAAATTTTTTCTGATTCAGTCAATGATAAGAATTATTATTATTTGTTATTTTATTTCATTAATTCATTCATTAATTCATTAGATTTTTTTGATTAACGAATACTAATTAAACCTTTAATTACCTCTAAAACTATGTAATACTATATATCCTTATTATTAAAACAAATCATATTATTATTTATTATAAAAAATAATTACAAAAATTTTAATAATTTAAATGAAGTGAAAAACAATAAATTCTGGAAATTATTTGTAATATTTTTTATAACAATAATTAATCGCTTTATTGAATGCATACTAAGAATGAGAGTAATCTGTATTGTGTCAGACAGTGGCTAAAGAAAGGCAATCAAAACCATTATTTTGTATTAAGCATTAGTTTCATTTTTAATATACCGTAGGGTAGGCCCGGGTGCTCTGCTCAACAAGTTTTGAAAATATTTCCTTTCATTAGTTTTTAATAACAAAATTGATTCACATAATGACTGTTCGGACACATTGACTTCATTTGACCACAATTTGAATCATAGACTAAATGAATGGCAAATCAGACAAAGCGTCCGTCGCAGTAGATTTCGCTAATATTTAATGTGTGTATAGACTATTCAGTTCATTCCAAATATTCAATATTTACCAAGCTTCTATTTCCTTATACTCTATTATCATTCATTATTATGCAAATAAATCACTTAAACCTTTACTTTTGTGGTAAAACTAGTTGGAAAAGCTTAACCTGAACATTGAGCTATTATAAGTGGCTTACAATTTAATGAGTAATTATTATTCAATAAATTATATGTTTTGGCAAAAGTGAGCGAAAGAATGACGAGTTTGTTAATACTTAATTAGACACACAATCAGACCGTACAGACTGTAGAGTCTAATCATTGCTTAATAGCATAGCTTACAGGTGTACCAAGGGGCTATGTGTGCACGCGTTTTCTGATTTTCTCTTTTGCAAATTATCACCTAGGATGAGTGTA
>JAQIWA010000851.1:0-24269 GCA_034693305.1 Eueremaeus valkanovi
TCTGCATGCGCTGTATAGCCTCTATATGTCAGGCAGACGATACGAGACAGACTGACGCTTATTAAGGGATTAAACAAATGAAGTACTGTATAATGAAATCGATTCAATGATACGACCAATAGATGGCAAAAGTGTGTCAATAGTTGATGAAAAATGAGTGAAATATTCGTGAGTTTATGAATGCATAAAATGTTGATTAAAGTGATTAAGACTTTAAATATAGAAATAATTATTTAATTATTTATTGGTTTTAAGTAAAAGTGCGCTAAATATTACATGAATTGAAAACTTGTGCCAAACTGTGAGTAAACGGTCTTTAAGTGCGTTTTCATCGACTCGTCTGTAATTCTGATCAGCGGTTGGATTGAGTTTTGAAAGTTTTATTATAAGATCAATAAAAATAAAACATTTGTTTATAAACTGAATTAATGTTAAGATAGAGTGAGAACTATAGGAATTAAACTAATTATTAATAATTATTACAATCGATAAGTGGTTTAACAGCCGTTAAATCAAATTAATATATAATAGAAAAACAATTTTCGGTTAAATTATTTCAATTAAAAATAAATTAGTCTTCAGTTCAGTTCAAATGGTTGGGTGTATGTCGTCGTCCACTTCCATGTGAGGCGAATCACCTCTGGATTCGGGCGCCGACTCCTGTGTCCCTGTTTTCTGGTTTTGGTCAGCGGAAGGCGCGGGCGGTGGCGGAGCCGTCTGTTTGGCCGCCGCCTCCGCCTGTCGTTTCTTCTCTTCGAAACGCCTGTTCCTATCGCTCAGTATTTGTCTGACAATAGAATCAATTGAATTGATTTGTTGTTGGATTTCCTCACAACTGAGCGAAGGAGTGGTTGTAGTCTTCAGGCCTTTGAAGTACGCGAACGACTCGTCCAACCATTTCTGCTTCGCCTCTACCTCTGTCTGCAATCTCTTCATAGACTCCTTTTCCACCTCTTCTGCCGTTTCTACGAGTTTTCGCGATTGTTGTAAATGTTTGCCCAACTGTTCCAACAGTGAGGGTCTGGTCTCGAACTCGCGCTTCCGGTAAACGATTCCATTACTGAACGTGTCTTTCATTTCGTTGAGTCTCTCTTCGTATACGCTTTTGCTGTGAACGACCCCATTGTCCTCCTGTTCGTACAGCCACTGCTCACAGCTCTGCAGATCTTTGAGGAAAACATGTTTGGCCTCGCTTTCCAGGAACGGGTCATACCCTCCGCCCTCTACTTTGTCGCGCCATTCATATATGTACTCTTCGAGTGCATTCTTCGCGTCCGCCTTTTCCTTCCAGTTCTTGTCGGCCAGTATTAGATTCGACTCAATCTCCCGGTACTTCTGTATCTCCAGTTCAGACAACTTTCCTCTGACCCAAATCGGCTCCACCTGTAGGTCCAGTGCAACGGACTTCGACTTCTTATTACTCTTCTGTTCCTTCTGTTCGCTGCCATCCTTATGGTTGGCCTCTCCGTTGTTCTCAGCACTGGGCGTCTCCTCCGTCTCCATGGCTTGCGATGAGTTCTGGTTCTGCTGTTCGTTATTCATCTCAATGTCTTCGACCTCATTGTTCTTTTTGGGCGATTGGCTGTTCTCGACGGTCACAGTGACGGAGTGTATTCCGATCACACCGTTCGGGTCGAGACGTACTCTCACTTTGAGCTGATTTTTGCTGATCTGAATGTTTTGCGTCGAATAGATCTTGTATTCACCGATCGGTACAACCAATTGGTTGTCATTCACGTAATCAAAACCCATAATCATTGGAAGTGATTGACAATTAATGGACACCTGTTTAGTGAACGGCATTTGGTGTCCGCGCGGGAACAGAGCGCGCACTGTCTTGAAGTCAGACTCATTGCCGGCGTCCGACTGATGCCAATACCTGAAGTCGATCTGGAAGGGGGCGAAGTCCACGACAGACAGCTGCCGGGCCACTTTGAATGTGGGGCTCAGTATCGCGCACTGGAGGGCACAGCCGCGCGACACCGCTTCGTCCGCATTCAGTGTTGTGGTCACTTCGACCCCGAATATAGTCTTAACCATTCGTTTGATGGCTGGGATACGACTCGTGCCGCCAACCACTTCGCACACATCCATTCGGAAGTCGCCTAACTTTCCTCCCGTGTCGGTCATGAACTTATCATTGGCCGCATTGTATGCCCGGGTCAACAAGTCGTTCAATTTCTGGAGCAGTGGCTGTGAGAGCTGTTCGAACAGAATCCGATCCATTCGGGCCGAGAAGTCCTTCTCGTCGTAAAGACATTCGACATTAATGGGCAGTTCGTTGGAGTTGGCGCTCATCTGTTTCTTGAGTTTCTCGCACTCGGCTATCAGCCGAAAGCGCGACCTTTTGTTCAGTTTTAGATTTTGCTCAGCAATGAAATGGTTGGCCAGAGTCTCGTCGAAGTGCTTTCCCCCGCAGTTCTGCTCGTATTCGACTGAAAGCACTTTCATTTGGTTTTCCTTATGATTATACACAACGACAACGCATTGCGTCGAACTGTGCCCGCAGTCAACGAACGCCGCGAACGTCTGGTCCTGAGCCGACGGCGCTGTTCTGTAGAAGCCATAGTAGAGAGCAATGGCTGTCGTGTCTGATATGATCTTTATTGGGTTCAGGCCTGCAATCACTGCCGCACCCATTAGTGACCGGCGCTGACTATCAGTGAAATAATTGGGACAATTGAGGACACAGTCGACCGAATTGGACGAAACCTGCTTTAGTTTAGTCAACAACATCGCCATCACCTGCACAGCAGTGAATGTCTGTTCCTCTCCGTTGTGCCAAACTCTGACCGCTATCTCGCCATTGGATGTCGGCTCCAACTGGAACGGGAACTCTTCGGTCAACTCCTTGGCCTGTTTGCCAATGAGTCTGTTCGGTGCGAAACAGGTATTACTCAAATTCATCAATTGCTTCAATTTGGCCGACACTCCCAGTTCGCGCTGGTTCTGCCCGAAGCCCACGTACGCCGGAGTCGACCTCTGGCTGTACTCATTCAGGAGTATCTCAATACCACCCGCGCGGGCGACCGCTATATAACAGTTTTCGGAACCGACATCGAAGCCACAAATGGCCGGAATGGTCGCCGACTGAGGACCTGTCGATGCCATCAATAACTGATCGAAGAGCGAGAGATTGGTTTCGGAATAGTCTATGAAATCAATAATAAAGACATTAATAATCAAACGAATCCAACAAATGGTTTGTCAGACCTGTTGTCGAACTATTGGTTCTTTGAAACGGATTAACAGAACTGAGTCTCGAAATCAACGAATTAAACGAACGACGGATTCGACGAATTGTTAGGCGTTTTGGTTCAATCGGTTTGAATGACAATTAAATCAAATCAACAACAAATCGATAGCTTCTGATCAGAAAAGGCTTTAAATCCTTATTTGGTATAAAACTGTAAAACATTTATAAATAAAATCAAAACAATTACTACTAATACTAATCAGTAATAAAGTGGTTGTCATTGAAATCAATTGCAAATCAATTTGAGTCCCATTTATGAGACGTAAAGACCGGTTGACTCTTGTGCTCAACAGATCAGACAATTGACAGACAATCAGAAGAAGAGTAGAAGAGCTGACATACCTCTGCAACTGTAGTCGAGTCGGGAGTTAAGGAATGAGACAAATGTTTGCGTAACTGAAACACAATTTAATTCAATTGTAATTATGAATGAGTTATACGAATAGCAGTGAAAGACAGCATTGAGTCTGCATTCAGGCCTGCATTACAACTACTCTATCACTCGATCACTGCTTTCACTCTAACACTCATTCATTGCATTCAGAATTTTGGAGAAACTTCTAGAATGTATGTGAACTCTGACCACAACTATAGTATCATTAATTTGCAAATTCTGTGCCCCCTTTCCTAAAATAGCTCTTTTGTAACGGACAGTAACCCCGTCTGCAAACCTTTCGTACCTGAACAGAGTTACATCTTATTTGCACAGTTATTATGGAAAATAAAATGTAATACAGTATGTAATAGAAATTATATTCTATTATAGAATATAGGCTGAATCACACAACTATTGGATCTCTTCGTAATATCCACACAAATATCGCCCCTTTTTTGTTTAGTTTTTCAAATACACTTTTCCTTCACTATTTTGATGGGCAAGATATTTCAATTTGTATCCATGTACGCTTTAATCAGATGATTGATCCTATTGTTTGCGGTCAGTCTAACCAATAAAGCGCTTATATTTTGATTTAATTACTATTTTATAGAACTTCCAGGTTTTGAAAGTTTTGAAAATTTGTAAATGAGTTAAATGACCACAACTTGGATAAGGCATTAGACAAAGAAAGCGCTAATTCATAGCAAGCATTGCAATCAATTTATTACATATTATTATTATTTTAATTCAAAATTTATTATAATTTGATTTCAATTATTTTGTATTTTAATTAATGCAATAATTCTCTTAAAATACAATATTATTTATAATAATAATAATAATATTCATTAATTTCTCTCGAATTAAATCTATTAATAGTAACGCTATTTGTGTAGCGTTTGTTCACAAAGTGATTGAACTTCAGTGAAGACAACAATTTGAACCATTGGTTAAGATCTGATCAATTGTTTTGAAGACAATTAAATCCAATTCGTGGCTAATGTTCGACAATAGTGTCGCAGATCTGAGTGCAGTCTAAGACTGGGTCAGACATGTCTTCGTGTGTTCACCGAAAGGCTGTCCTAAGTCTGTACCGACAGCTGATCCGAGAGTCCAATCGCTTTGAAGCTTATATATACCGGAAGTACGCCTTCAGACGAATTCGCGACTCTTTCAGAGACAACAAGACTATAAGCGATGAGAAGACGATTCGGGATCTTATTAGTGACGGACACAGAAATCTGGATATAATTAAACGACAGGTCGTTATCAATAAGTTGTATAAATCGGATAAACTTGTGGTCGAAGGCAGTGATGGCAGTGAAGGCATTGAAGGCAAACAACGATAAACCAAATGATAGTTAACTTCATTTGATTTTAGAAATGATTTTCATTTTTGTAGAAAATAATTAAGTTTTCGGTCGAATAAGAAATGATTTTTTCGAATAAATAAAAAAATTATTTATTTATTAAAGTTTTAAATAATTATTAATTGACTTAAAAGTGAAAACAATTTTATAAAAATTTTATGCATTTTTGGTAATGTATTCGTTGGGAAAGGAAAAGGAGTGAAGCGAAGGAACGGTAGAGATGGGAAGTAAGCCCGCGTTGGGAATCACATTCATCGATAGGGTAAGAGTGATGTTGTCGTTGGCCTTCAGGCCATTGCCGTCGTCCCAGAAGTAGTACTTCGTGTGCTGGCTCTTGAGCGACACCCGGGTCGGGTCCCCCCTCTCGATGATGTGATCCCAGAGCACCACTTGGTTCAGGACATTGGCTTTGGTCCGGTAGTGGGCAGTCATGTAGAGGAACAGCTGTTTTGTGTTCCAATCGAAGGCCGGCTCGAAGTCTGCGTCCAAATTGAATGATATGAACCCCAAGTCATTCCTCTCCCTCCCGGCCGAGTAGTCGGCCACGTTCTTCACCAACTTCTTAGTGGTACTGATCTTCACGTCAACCAATTGGTTGTACGACTTGAATGTGGTCGACAGCGCGCACAGCAGTGTCAGACTGGCCAACACAGACAGTGTGAACGCGAAGATTGCGTTCGTTCGCGACAGCAGTGTATTCATGGCTTAGACTCTACTCTCTTGTGGATCAGTGCTTGGATCGATTGGATCGGTTTCAGTGATCACTACTTCAATGCAATCAATGCTCTACTACTGACGTGTTTTATCGGTGTTTCACCTATACATCAATGACGACAACAATCATACATATCATATGTACACCTATTCTGTCTCAGAACTTGAGTTCGAGCTTTCCTACCCCCAAGATATACGTAAGTTCCATATCTTCCGGGAATTCCCTAAAAAACTGTGAATAACCCCCAATGAATATAATGACTAAAATATTTTTGAAAATGTGAAATATGATATTATTTTATGAAAAACGATAAATGATCAATAAGTAATTTAAACATGATATTGAATCATTTTTAATATAAAAAGTGAGATTTATTTCAAATAATAATTGAGTCACTACTATTGTGTGGCGTTCCAGTCATTTCTTGTACTGTATGGGTAATTTAATTTCTTTTTCCGTTTCATTATATTTTCCCAAAAAAAACTGGGAATTCCGGGAAGGAGTTTATTGGGAGCTTCCTTGGGAGGGAAAGTAACCCGAACGCTGCTGAGAACATAGGATGTAAATTACATCATGTAATGTCTTCATATATTTTGATTATATGTTTAACAATAATTTAATTGTTTTATTATACGATTAAAATAGAAATTAATAGATAAGAGACTACAGAGAAGTCATACATATATTGACAAATAATCCAAACATTTATTTGGCTTAAATATAATGAGTTGTCGAGTCTGGCGCTCATTCATAAAAGCCTCTCCTATTGGCTGTTGAGTTGACAACTCTATTAAACTCTATTAATAGCTCTTTAACTAAGTTTGTTGTGTTTGTTGTGCTTATCATTGAAATATCATTGAAGATAATCGACTCATCGGCCAAATGGTGGCTAATATGGGACACAGAGATGAAATGGACGACTTGCCCGACCAGGACGTGGCCCGAGATTTCTATGCAAAGTATGAGCCAAAGGAAGTGCTCGGGAGGTAAGCATCGATTGGCGCCGACATCAATACTCTTAGTCCAAAGTCAGAGCCCACTCTCAGGCCATGAAATCCTCTTAAACATAGTCGGGAAAACCGTTGCGCCTTCCCGTGCATATGAGTCTGGTGCCATCATTGCAGACGCATCAACTCAATAGTGAGCAGCACCTAGGTTCACTTTCAAACGCAGTCAAACATGACTTGTGTTGGAAAAGCACTGTTTGAACGGAACTGTGCACATTAAAGCGCATACTTGAACTGTGCTGGATAGTTAACCTGCTTACTATTGAGTTGATGTGTCTGTAATGATGGCCCCACTCATATGCACGGGAAGGCGGAACAGTTTTCCAGTCTCTGGTCATAAATGTGATGATCGTATGATCGGGTAATCCATTGCTTCTTATGCTTAGAGGCGTTTCGAGTACTGTCCGCCGCTGTGTCGAGAAGGAGACGGGACGGGAGTTCGCGGCCAAGATTATTGATGTGAGTGCGGACCTCGAAGACTCCCAGGGATTGACTATAAGGGAAGCATCAATTCGTGAGACCCATATCCTTCGTCTGGTGGCCGGACATCCCTATATCAGTGAGTAGTGACTCGCACTAACAGTAAGGGACTGACTATTGATTAGGATTTTTATGCCAAAAGTTTTGCATTTTTCTGCGAATTTCCTGTGATATGAGAAATGATATAAAGGTTTGAGCCCAGGCATGGGGATGGGGATGGGGATGGGGATGGGGATGGGATACTATATTAATGTACCGTAAAATGAATGACAAATATCTAAATCTGCTTTTGTTTGCCATTTCAGTCGAACTGCACGACGTGTTTGAGTCGAGTACTTATATATTCTTAGTCTTCGAACTGTAAGTCTATTTTCACTCCTAAACAGAGGAAAAGCTTTTCATTATTTTTATTGATATTTCTCAAAACGGTCTGCGAAAACGGAAATTCTCGCTCAGACCCAGAGCCGCGAGCAGACTGGTCGGGAATGGGATAGCATTTTAAGAACTGCTCTAAACTGATCAGGCACAGCACAGCACAGCACAGTGCCAAACAATACAACTCCAAATCCATATGCCATAAGACCTAGATCACTGTCCAATAACTGGTTCAATAATCCGAGTATTTTTCAAAATATTAAGTACTGTATAATAATCGCACTGTCAGTACAGTTATTGGAATTCATATTTCACTCTTTGTAAGCCATATATCGTAAAAGTTGTTTGCAATGGTCAGGAACTGGGACCACATCTAAGTACCGGTGTTACTGGAGCGGGTGGGGGAGAATTTGACTTTGATGTGACTTTGGGTCTAAAAATGAGCACAATTTCCGAAGACTTGAGAATTATTTGTATTTTTTGAATCGAAATTCATTCATAGGCTTAGAATGAATTCTAATAGTTGTCTGAATTGTTGATCGATTGTTGATTAGATGCAAAAATGGAGAGCTTTTCGATTATCTGACTTCAGTGGTGGCCTTGTCTGAGAAGAAGACCAAGTAATCGATTCTTCAGATCTTCTGCTCTTTTATTATTTGATTCATTGGTTTTTGTTTTACTTGTGTTCAGAGCTATAATGAAACAGCTTTTAGAAGGACTTCATTACATCCATTCGCATAACGTAGTGCACAGGGATCTCAAAGTATGTCTCAATACTTATGTTAAGCACTCTTTGAATAATTAACTCTTTTATCAAATTATAAATGACTTAACTATTGAATCAATTAATTACTCAAATGCTTATCGTTTATGCTCTGAAAATCAATTTCTAAGCATTAATCCAAATCTCGTCCAATTCTCATCCCATTCCTCTAAAGCCTGAAAATATTTTATTGGACGACAGTTTCAATATAAAAATATCTGATTTCGGTTTCGCGCGACTCATATCACCCAAAGAACGACTTTATGGTAACTGTTCTGTTCAGACCATTTGTAACAAATTCATAAGTAATCCAATGAATGCTACGAATAGACCTGTGCGGAACGCCCGGCTATTTGGCTCCGGAATTATTGCGCGCTTCTATGTATGAAAACTCTGAGGGATATGGAAAGGAAGTGGACCTCTGGGCCTGCGGTGTCATTATGTACACACTTCTGGTCGGATTCCCGCCCTTCTGGCACCGGAAGCAAATGATTATGTTGAGGAACATTATGGAAGGGAAGTACGAATTCTGTAGTCCTGAATGGGATGACATCACTGATCAGCCCAAAGATCTGGTCAGTTATTCCACTAATTGTTTGAATTGACATAAATTTGATTTTTAATTAATTTCAAAACAGATAAGAAAACTGTTAGTAATTGAACCGAACGACCGGATCAGTGCTACCGACGCCTTAAAGCACTGCTTTTTTCAGGCAGTCGTAAGTATTTGTCATAAATTGATTCCAAACTGTAATAACAGTTCCAATGCTTGTACTGCTGACAGCGCGCACGAGTCGGTCCTTTCAATGCCCGCAAAACATTTCAATTGGCAATACTCACCATAAGAGCAATGGTCCGAATAATGCGTTTGCGTTACACTCCGGAGCCGTTGAGCACTGAAACGGCCCGAACGACACCCTATAAGATAAAAACACTGCGAAAAGTAGGGGTTTTTCGCTTCAGTTTTGTCCAAAAAATTCTAATTATTATAACTTATAATCAATTTGAATGACAGGCCATCGACGGCTGTGCCTTTCGGGTATACCATCATTGGGTCAAAAGGGGTGAAGTCCAGAACAGAGCAGCTCTTTTCGAGAACAGACCCAAAATCGAAGTCAAACTCGTATACCAGCAGTCGATTACTGTTAATACTCGCAGTTAGTTATGATTAGACTTTTAGACTCAAATCAGTTGCCAATAGAAGTCATGTCATAAGAAGTCATCATATTTTGTAAAACATTGTAAATAAGAAAATGTAAAAAATATTTTAAATTATTTTCGCCGAATATCAGCCAAACAGACAAAGACTAGGATTTGTCGAAAACCAAAATCGGATTGTGTTATGAAAAATAATATAAACTTTTATGTGATTTCTCTTATAATTTAAATGATTATAAAACTAGTAATGAATTCGATATTTACAGAGAATTCGATAAAAAGTTGTAATAATTTATATATAATTCGAAATAAAGTCAAAGACACTCAATGTTTATGTCTTACGCCTCTTCACGTCTAACCCTTTCGACTCCTATCCGCGTCATTACATTTTATTAGCACTTTTCTCAATTGAATTATACAAAAGGATTCGGTTCAGTCTAATGGACAGAACTTCTGTCACAGAAGATCGATCGTAGCCTCTATAGAGAGACGTTTGCAATGGTGTGAAATAGGGGTAAAAAGGGGTCAAATAGCGGTCAAACAGATTAGATTCGGAGACACGTTAGACATAAACAGGAATATGACTTAAAGTCTAAGAGTTCGACAATTCGTGTAATTGTTCTTTGAATTCAGAGTAAAGTCTTTGGAGTTTCAAATTAGTGGCCAGAATAGTGAGCACTTCCTTAAGCATCTCGTGCTTGTCGTTGCCCAATATCTTTGTGTCCCAATCGCTTGTGTGTGACCGGAAGACCGGACCGATCAGGTACTGACACATCTCGCGCAGTCGGGTCTCCATATTCTCTTTGGACAAGTGCTGAGCCAAAGCCATAAACCAGAACCGATACTCTTTAGCCGATCCGATGACGAAAGATGCGGCCAATTGTTGGTCGATATAACTCAAAACACCCGACTGTTGGAGATTCGCGTTATTCAGAAACAATGAATGAAGAGATCTATTCGTTCTGACCGTTCGGACCATTCATTGGTTTTGCAATAAATATATAAATAGTTTGAAAACAATTCTAAATAAATGAAAACAATTGAAGACTCACTTCGTTTGCGACTGAATTGTGGACAACGGAAGTGAACTCGGATCAAAGGAATGGGGCTTCTGGTCGGTGCACGAGTTGAGGATGTCGTGAGAATTGGACACAAGAGTCCAACTGCCGAACCGTTCGTTGAATACAAATGACTTTCCGGTCGATAGACAAATGAGTGGCGAACCGGTGGCTGTGATACCAGTGCTCAATATAGAGATATCGACTTCTGTGAGCAGAGGCAACAATGACTCGCCTTTTATAATGACCTTATGTTTGGTGAAGTCCCACATCCAGAGCAGGGCCTGAGTCGTGATTACCATTATTTTGTACGAATGACAAGTGAGTCGAGCGATCGGTGAGTTCAGCACTAGAGGTGTGTGCAGTCGTCTGCCCGTCGAAGTCGTGAACACCGACACAGAGTTGTCATCGCAGGCGCAGGCAATTAGTTGCTCATTACCGGCGATGCCATTGATTTTGGCTGAGATCAAGACCTGCCACAGCCTCTCCTCGTTCTCCGAGAGTCTGAGTGCACACAAATTGGTAGCGTTTATGTGGTTCTCGATGTCAACACTTATCTTCTTAAAGCTATCCTTTTTGTCCCCACTTTTGGTCAACAGCTTTATTGTCGAAATCCTATCCATTTTGAGCGCCGGTAAGTAAAAACTGTTGGCCGGGGAGAAGCGGCCCTCTTTTGACACCGAATGCTTATTCACTGTTTTGGTTGTCGGCTCACTTATGACACTATTTTTAAGGGCATCTGATGTTTGTTTGAGGCACTCCTTCTGGCCAATGGGCGGTCGGCCCGGCTTTCGCTTGTTTTGTGTCATATCAGACAAACTGGTCTTTCGTTTCTGATTCACAACTGAAGTACTGTCCGATTGTGTCAGAGATTTGTTTACTTTAATGGGTTCGGTGTTCATATGGGGCAGAGCTTTGTTCAGGTGCTGTGTCTGCTGTTTGTTGGGTGTGCTGTGCATTGAACTGTTGGATTCGTCGTGTTTTTCGATCACTATTTTGGTCTTCTGTTCACTCGAAGAGCTGAATGTCGTCGGCTGTGAATTGAAAGCGATTCCATCGATGGGCGGGATATAGAGGGGAGTTATGCGTCGCCTGCCGTCGGCCAAACGCACCTCTATTTGCTTATCTGTCGGCCCTTTGTTCAGTTTGGTCGACACCGAACTGTTTTTGCTGTCGTTTGTCGTCATCTTATTGGACGACTCATTGCTGGCGTTGTTGTTGATCTGCACTCCGTTTTGTTGTCGTTTCTGTTCGTGAATAATCATAATATCCGGGTCTTCTATCAGATGGTGTGTCGGCGAAGAGGTTTGCATTGACTTTCCGTAAAGTTTTTGTTTATACAAAACCTTTTCGTCACAACTCATGGTTTTCCCGATCTCTTGTTCGGTGAACTCTATAAAAGCTACCGTTCCATCCCAGGAACAGGCCATTAGTCGATAGCCGTCCTGAGACCAGGAGAGGTCCAGAACTGAGTTGTCAAAGAGATCGTGTAATACAAGGATCGGTCGTTTGCGTGAAGTCAACCAAACAGATAGCGATCGGTCGCGGCTTCCGATTGCAATACAACAGAGTTTATGCCATTTGTTTGGGTTTTGCTTCGAAGACAAACACATTATGTTTGAGTTGAAGCGAACGCAAGCGATGGCCTTCCGGTGCCCAACGAAGTCACGGTTTGTCGTCCACTCCTGTCGTTCGATGATCTGCGCCACTGAACCCAAGTTGTTCATTGCGTGCGCTGACACCAGGAACTGGCCATCGGGTGACCAACAAAGCCTAAGCACATGAGTAGTGCCGCCGCACTCTGCGAACGGCTCAGTAATGACCGTCTCTTCCGTCCAATCACTTACTCTCCAAATGCGTAAAGTCTTGTCGTCCGACTGCGTCGCCAGATATTTGCCGATCGGATCCCAAGTGACCCCTTTGACGAGTCCGGTGTGGCCTTTGAGCACAGCTACCGTTTCGTTCCATTTCAGTGCATTCCAAATGACAACCGTATTGTCGACCGAACTCGAGGCCAACCAGTTGTCGCCCGGAGACCAACTCAGGTCTAAAATGTCTCCCGAATGGGACCGAAGTGTAGTGACCGCCCGATACTGCTCGGCATTACCGGCAAAGCCATTAGCGCTGGCATATCGGGCGCCTATAGTCCAGATGATGATCACTTTGTCGTCGCCCGCAGAGGCCAAGTACTTGCCGTTGAGAGACCAGCGAACAGAGTTGACACACGCCAAGTGGTTGTCCATCTGACACAACACTTTGGCCACATTCTCGCTCTCCTCCAGTGTCTCGTCCACTATGGGCGCCATATTCCAGATGACAACCCTTCCGGAGTCACTCCCCTGACCACCGGTGGCCACTCGCGTGCCATCCGGATGGATGTCCAGCGAGAATATGGGTCGACCTAAACATCAATCAGACGGACAGTCAGCCATGTATTGAATCAGATTGAAAGCAAATGGATGTATAGATACCGTTGTGGTTAAGCCAATTGGGTTTCAACAGTTTCATTGCTGACCACTGTATTGATGACCCGTTAGTATTGACCGACAATTATATAAGGATTGAGTGACGACTCAAACAGTATTAACAGTAATATTAATATTAAAATTCAAACTTAAATAAAGAAATAATTGTTTTGTTATTGTTTTAGAGCACATGTTCTCACTCTCGCAGTCTCTTCACTGTATTTACTGTTAAATGTCAGTCAAATCAATACAACACTCATTACAGTGATTACATTAGCTCTACTACTCTACTACAGTGTCAGTACAGTGAGACTCAAGTCTGTACTTCACTCTATTTCTCTGTTCACTATAAATATTATTATATTTTTATTTTATCATTCAATCGATTTTCAATTTATGTCAAAATACTATTATTTATAAATATTTGCTAAACGTTTAGAATTTATATAATTTAATGATTTATTATTTGTTTGCAAACAATTAGCATAAGTTTGAATGCGATCTTAGTTTATAAGAAACCGATATTAAGGACAATAAAGAGTATTATAGTATTGAACAGATTTAATGCACGATTTGAATGAAGGCAATCAACGCCTGTCGAGTCGACAGTACTCTCTATTATACTGTAGATCAGACTCTCTGTACTCTCTGTAGACTCTGGACCAGAGAGTGTACACTATTTTGAGGCTAAAAGTGAGCGCAAAGAGTGATAAATAATAATCTGAATAAGGCTTAGGAGAACCAGAATAGAGAATATACTGTACTCTACTGTAGAGTACAACAGAATAGAGGCTATAATACTATTGATATGACAGTAGTATTACTCCATAAGAGCATACGATTCCTGAATGAGATGTTAGGCTTTAGAGTACATCCGAATATAATTTGTGCAAAACTCAATTTATTTGGATTGCAATCGAATCGAGTTAAGTGTTTGCGTGTATTCTCTGATTCAATGATCACTTGTTCTCTGTTTTGTGTAAATACAGAATAATTTAATAATTTTATTAATATTTATGAAATGGACGAACAAATCGATTCTGTGTCTAAATTCAGTTCAGTTCAGCACTGCTTCCATTGGTTCTTATCATTTCTAAAGAATTTCGAAATCATATAATTAAAGTCAAGAATATATTCTTAAGAACTAATTGATTGCTTTGAATGTCAAACGAAATTATAATTTAAAGTCATTTTCTTTTTATATGAAATCCTAATCGATTTTAAATGTATTGCATCTCTAATACTCTACAGATGTATGTGTACTCTATTCTCTGTATTCTCTGTATTCTGTGTATTCTGTGTCTACTCGTTATTATGTGCCATAACTTGAAATTGAGTCCAAAAATACTGTTATTCTGTAATACTGTCCTCCAGTAATGACTTTTTGCAAATACAGTCTAATATGAATAGCTGTCAGAACATTGCGTTTACCTTCAATCGCACAATAACTCACAGATGACTACATTAGACAATAGCTTATAATATCTTTGCCATTAATCGCATAAATATGGTTCAAAACAAATATATACGAGCTTTAGCTCTGGTTCAGTTTCAGAGACTGATCCGCGTCACAGGGGTGTCAAGTCGGCCAACTCTATGGGTATAGGACAACACTAACTGGTACATTCCTGATCACAGTTAGGGGTTAAAGTGAGCTTAAATTATCACCTATCTAATAATATCTAGGTTGCATCCAGGTTCAATCAGAGCAACTCCAATTCGAACCGCATTTTGTTGATTTGAAAACACTGTCGAAATTGTTTCTATACTCCGCATAGATTTTGTATAGATTTGACTAAATTTTGAGTTTCTCTCTGAATGTTTCCCTTTAGACCCGAGAGAGTAATACACTTCTCAGAAAATACATCTAAAAAATCCAGTATAATATTGAATCAAGCTATTTGATTTTTCTTTAAATTCTCAGAAGCTTTATTTTATAAGCGAATGATCAAGGGTCTATGATTGCGATTATTTTATATTTAGTTGAAATTTCGAAAATTATTAAAACTCTTATTGAGATATAATTGATTTGTATTGAGTTCAGCAGTCATTCTGCAGTATATTTGTTCAGAAAACACAAATCGTTAGATATTTTGAATTTTATGACAAAGTAAAATGCAGTAAAATAACTGTATTATATGAATGATCAAGCACAACTACAATTAGTTTCAATTCTGTAAGTAGACAAAAAAAAGAAAATCTTTTCTTTTAACGAAAGTCTGAGTAAAAAGTCTTTAAAAGAGATGATATTTTAGAAAATTTTCTGAATTAAATTATTTTCTGATATTTAAAGACTTAATGCTGTGTATAGAGCAAGCAATGAATGGACCGTCGATTGAACTCTCATACGGATCGTTAATTTAAAGTTTTCTATTGAAATATCAATTAATTCTATTATATTATATTGAAGTCAAATGAATCGTTTGAATGAATACAAAGACTGATAGCCTGTTTTGGTTTACAGATATCAGACTTGACTGTCAGTATCATCAATACAGTAGAGACGAGTAGACTATTCTACGCAACCTTATCCTCTGTGCGCATCTCTGATTCAGTTGTGTCTCTCTCTGTCTCTGGTTTGGGCACAGAATTCGCATTCAACTCATCATTAAGTCATGAATGAAAGAAAGTATGAAATTCTTTGAATTTGCGGCTCAGATGAAGGTTTGCCTTCATTTCGATTAAATTCTTGCTTTCAATCTATTCCATCAAATCAGCGAATTGTAAGTAAATCTCATTAATTATTATTTATATGTTTTTGTAAAAAATAATTTTATTTATACTTTAATTAAATACGAAAATATCAAAGTTAATGCATTTGATAACTTGTAGGCTCAAAGTGCTCCTATTTGACCCGACTTGCTTTTATTTAAGAATATTATCAATGACAGTATCAAATCTAATATTAAATCTATACTACCACATATCTTATCTAAATTTTTTAGAAATCCTATTATAAGAATTTTTTTAATCAAAAATAAGGATTTTTTTTAAATTATTTAAAACTTAAATCCAATGAATACAAGAATTGAAATAATAATTAAAAATAATTTAATAGAAGTAGAGTTAAAATCATATAATATTACAGTGTATTTGACTTTATCTAAATTATGCTAATCTAATGAAAAATAAACTCAATATTAATTCAATATATTATTCTTCCGTAGAAATTGTCAATTATTTTGCTATGTTTTATATCAAAACAAATAATTGTCTTTTTTCCATAGAATTAGTGCACTTATAGTAAATATTATGGCATTGAATGCCTCAGTAGTGGCAGTGATGCAAATAATAAATATTGTACAATATTATACCTGTCCTTTGGGAGAAGAGGGGGCAATGCCAAAGAGCATCAGTTTCAATTTTGTGCTTCAAGTGTCAAACGGTCATTCGGTCTATTTTTTGCTCCGGTGAGAACGGCCTCTTAGACTCGAATAAAGTTCAGTAAATTGTTGAGAATTTCTATTATTTTATCCTTAATTAGAGTCGTCTTAATTACAAGACGATTGATTGTATAGTTCGGATCAATTTCTGAATTTTGATATCATATTCTATACTATGATACTAACGACTCTATCCCCACCCCATGAGCTCACTGGGTCTGATCATCCCTTTTCATGACATTAGCAGATAAGACAGAATTTGCATATTATTTGAAATATTGTGCACTACTTCTGGAATAACATTATCTCAAAGGGACTCAACTTTTCTGCAATGACTTAATTTAGAAAAAGTTAAAACTAATTCATGTGATTATATTTCGAGTTGAGTACAAACTATTTCCGATTACTTTATATAACGCTTATTCTATTCGACAATACTGTATATTAATTCATAATTAGGTAAATTTGTAATCATTTTTTGTGATCGAATCCATAAATATTCAACACTTGATTAGATTGTGTGCTCGACTCGAGTCTGTGTGAAGAATCTTTTGGGCGCTCTGTTCCTCCAGTTGACTACCTCTCCATATATTGATTGTCTACCACTACAGTAGGAATTGCACTATTATTTCATTTTATGATAATTTAGAAATGATCTATACCTGAGTGGCACCAATTTAATTGTCTTTTAGAGCAATTCACAAAATCTTTGCAATGAAACTAATGTCAACAGAACTGAAATGAAAGTCTAATTCAAAAGCTTTCAATCTATGACTGAAATTATTATTAATAATAATTACGAAATACAGTAATAACGAAACGGCAATACTTTGAGTGATTTAAGTAATACTGAATATATTTTTAAGTTCTTATTAAAGTTAATACAGAATTGTTATTGAATTTTAGGCAATGTTTTAATAATATTAAATCTGCTATCGATCTGATTGAGTCAACTCTGGTCTACAGAAGCAATGTTCGACTCAATCTACTTGATCTCAATATGTCTTTCGGCCATAATTTTTATGCTTTTGAATCAAAAATTAGTCAAATTTTTAAGACCAAAATCGATCGATGAAAGTGAATACCTGGACTGGAAATGGAGGAATATATTGACTTCACTTTTCCATTCCCTGGTTGTTGGCTTTGGAGTGCTTTATGTGTAAGAAACCTATATTTTCTTATTTATAGTTTTTCTAATTATGAAAATACACTCCACATTGGATTTTATCCCTGAGCTCGGTCAGAGAGATCGAGGGATAAAATCGAGCGAGGGATAAAATCAAATTATACTCGATTCTATCCCTGAGCCCATTCAGAGAGATCGAGGGATAAAATTGAATTATAATTTAAATATACTGCACATAAATAGTTGTGTTTATTGGTAATAATGTTTACAATTAAGTTATTGATTAAAATAGTAGTTATTTTTTCTGTTATACAGACTAAAAGTATCATTAGCTGAGTAGTGAATTCGTGTCTTACTAGTACTTCAAAAGTGTCTGGGGTCTACTACATATTTGTCTCCTTGTTAATTGTTATATAGCATATAAAACATGAAAATATTTATATATTATTAGAAATTGATTGTAAATCAATAACAAATTATACAGTTGTATAAAAGTGACAGAACATAAGTTAAATTAAAAAATTATTGTGATAAAAAAGCAATTTTTCAATGTTTTCCTATGGCAAATAAACTAAAATATAGTGTTCTAAATATATTTATATATAGGGAAGATTAGAGGTCTCGGACTGTATTTCGACACCGTTTTAAAAAATGAAACGATTAGACAAATTGATAAAAATGATAAGGTTAACTAATACTCAAATGGTGTCGAAATGCAAAATGAGTCCACACATAGTCGGTTTTACTTTGATAAATTTATTATTATTATTTAATATAGAACAATATAATTTATGTTACAATTAATTGCCCCCTTTGATGATATACTAGGCCCCAAACTCTTTTCGAGTACTGGTGTGACACGAATGGCCCACTCTGATTATTTGTTATAAAACTTTGAATTTGTAGTTTACAGATATTCAGTAATATTTTAATTATTGATGAATTCTTTACAGTTTAAATCAACGACAGAATTAAATTGGATTATATTTTTATAGTATAGATGTCTCATCATATCGAAGGATAAAATCAAGCGGAAATTAGCATAGATTTATAGTACAGTCGGCTCAGAATATTGAGGGATATAATCGAGCGAGGGATAAAATCGAGAGGGATAGAATCGAGCTTGCTTTAACATTATGTCAATGGGATAAGGATTTGGGTTTTCAGACATGAGGGATAAAAACAAGCGAAGGATACATTCAAGAGGGATAAAATCCAATGTGGAGTGTAACTCAAAAGTTTTATTATTTTATTAGATATTTATGTAAACCATTCAAATGATAGCCAGTTATAAGTTCGGACTTTAATTGTTTAAATTGTTATACGAATGCAAAAGGGATTGAATTCGGTTTCAATTAACTAAATATTAATATTTGTAAGCATTTAAAAATAAGTAAAGTATTCGAACATTTTCGCTTGATCCTTTGATCCTGGTTGTGTCCTGGTTGAGAATAACTTATAATTAAAATAAACTTGGAAAAACAGCTTCTTTTGAATATTGGGTTTCTTTTCTTCTGACCCAATATTTTATAAATAACTTATACCGATATCAAGATATTCTGACTGACTATGAGTTTATATAACTTGTGTAACATTTGATTGCATAGAATAATAGATTGCATACGTGAGTCATATTGAGTAATATTGGTTGGAATTGAGTATAAAATTGTGAAAATAGTGTCAATCTCTGAATGTTTGGTAGCATTGGTAGCATTGGTTATGTAATACATGTTAACTCTTGTTATACTCTATTGAATTGCACACAGAGTTGTGTCCGATCGGTCGGTCAGTTCCAATATGATGAGAGCCAACTCCAGTCTCGGCAATGCCTTCATATGCATATCAACCGGTTATTTCATGTATGACCTAATGCTGTCGCTGACAAATCTGCAATACCCGGGTAGAATCGAGATAATAGTGCATCATGTGATAACCCTGTCGTGTTTGGTGGTCTCACTCTCTCAGCAGCGATTCCTCGCCTATTGTGTGATCGGTCTGACGGTTGAAATTTCCTCATTTTTCATACACGTCAGGGAATTGCTAACACTTTCTGGTGTTTCCAAGTTATCCAAAACCTATTGCTTGAACTCTGTTATTACAATTCGTAAGTTTTAATAACGACTTAAATCCAAAGCTATTAATGCATTCCTTAACCATAATTACAGTAACTTTAGTGATGTTTCGCTTTTTGCCGTTAAGTTGGATCACATATGGCTTATATGAGGACAAAGAAGACATTGAATTGGCTTTAATTCTTATGGCAGTTGTATTCCTAACCATAATATTCTTGGTTTCCTCTGTTCTCCTCTATAGAGTCATTACTACTGATTACAACTTCAGTATAACTCAGGATATAATGCATTTAATCGGCATTAATAGCAATAAATTTCAGTGCAAGTGCTCATCAAAGTTGAGGAAAATTTTGTGAAAAGTGATAAAAAATTAATTTATTTATATGTTATTCAATCAAATATTTAAAATATTGTTTTATTTGATTCAAGTGTTTATAAATAAATAAATTTTTATTTTGATTAGAAGTCGTTTTTATACTTAAATTACTTTCCTTTTCGCCACTCAATCAATTGGTTCATCACTTTATCTATAAATAGGGAATTACATGACCGCACCCGAACTCTCTCCCAATTCTATTACATTTATATCATATCATAATTGTCTGACATTTAAACTATTTTATTATATTTGTCGCATCTCTTACAGCCCTTTATCTCATTTTAGATTATATTAAGGATTGTCTGTACTATTCGATAGTCATCTTCGAGTTTAACGTTTGACCAACTGATGCCTTGAGCTTAAAGAGAGCTAAGCTATGACCCAATCAATGCACTGTTCAATGCTGTTCCTTTTGATTTCACATTAATAATAAACAAGGCAATAAGCTTTATTCATATTCTATTCATTATGCCCTTGGACTAGATGTTACTGTATTTCATCAAAATCTAGGCATTTATTATCAGGGTCAGTGTTGGAAAGAAATGACCCATCCTATACTGAGTTTGCAATTATATGGAATTATATTCAATAAGAAAAACCATTGGATTAATGAACGAGAGAAGTCGAGGGTCGGTTAGTCTAGGATTGAGTCGTTGAATCTTTTTGATCGCAATCTTAGTATTAACGCACTGTATATAAGGCTTACATAAGATGATCACTGTTTCATAGGATACTATAGATCTTATTGATGTACAGTAAGAGGGAATCATTTTAATGCTTTAAATTCGATTTTATCCAATGTGAGGGTCATTTTATAATGTCATTTCTTAATAGTAGTGTCAAAATAGTGTCATTTTCACTAATACTGCATAATTGGGTTCTTTAATGCTTTGTTGGAACTCAACATAAGTGCGATTTTACAGACAATTAATAAAAGTTGTTTAAAAAGTTTTACAGATTGTCGCCCAGTAATGCATTAGCACTGTCTTAGCCCTGTCTTAACACTAGCAGTATGTGTACAGCATATTATGTGCCTTATATTGGATGCACTGCTACTGTATTTAAATGCAAATTAAAATCGCTTTAAATAAGCTTTAGTCCAAATGAACTGTAAATCTACTTATAATTGATTCGCATTTAATTGGCTTACAATCCAATGGAAGCACTCGTTCATAAAGTACCTGATTATCCTAAAAGCTTAGAGCCTGAGTATCGCTCAGTTATCTCTTTCAGATTGATTGCAGACTTTGAATCCGAGCCTCACCTCAACCGAACCGAAGGCCCAAAGGCTCTGATTTTCAATTGTTTGTTCGTCTTTTGCATCCACACTGTCTGACATACGACATACATACATATCCTGCGCTTCGGCTAATTGTCTGTTCCTCTCAATATTGAATTCAATATTAATTTATTATAATTGCATTCAAACCAAACAAATAAACTTTCAATAAATAAACTATTTTTTAATTACAATTCTTTTGTTTCATTCACTTCTTTGACTGTTTTCTCGAGTCGTTTCTCTGAAAATAAATAAATGAAAAAACATATGAATTAAGCGTTTATTGGATTAAAACAATTGAAATATTACTGAGATTTGTGTACAACTCGTCGATAATGGGATCCGTTTTGCTTCCACTGTCTGTTCATTCGGTTCAAAGCGTTTACAGAAAATAAGTATTGAATGACATGTAAAACGAATCCAAAGAATATAACGAAACTACAGAACAATACTATCTGTGCGTTAGATATCCTTTTACTGGTTTTGAAGCCATAGTAATACCGACTGTTCTGTCGGTAATGATTGCCCGCATTGTGGTATCGATATATGTCTTGGTATTGACGTCTTCTCATGCGTTCGTAATACTCATTGAACTCATTATCGTTTGATTTGTGACTCCAGTACTGATTGGAACCACTCTTTGATTGACTTCTTGTCGCACCGGTAGTTCTGGTGCTCTCTTCTTGTCTCAGATACGAGTCGTAAGCCATTCTCTGGTCGTCTCGGATCAGACAATTGTAGGCTTTGTTTATGTCTTGTATTTTGCTTTTATTCAGATCTTGTTGTTTGTCATCACTGAGCGAGTGATTCAAATCCGGATGAAATTGTTTGCAAAGCCTTATATACGCCAAACGAATACTCTTTTTATCGCTTTTCTCATTAATGCCTAATATTTTGTAATAATTTCCTACAAATCTGTGAATCGATTCAATCGATTGATTCGGTTATAACTTATAATACAATTGATTGCAATTTGCAACCAATGGTCGATTGAATGCTTACTTTTGATTTGTGACACAAATATTCCTGACATTCATGTAATCCAAATGCAAACACATTAACAATAATTGTTTGTTTGATAACAAACTCTTTTTACTAATTGTTTTAAAATTCATTTCTAAGCGACTCTTATAATGAGAATTAATTGAATAAAATTGAATGCAATATAAACTCAATTCAAACCATTATTTTTGACTTTTAATATCAGATGTCATATAGTTTTTGTAAATAAAAACATTTTACGAAATGTATTAAAACTGTATAACAATATTGTAACACAAGATGTCGTATAAAAGCTTTTGGAAGTTCTCTACAGAATATTCTTGAAAGCAATCGCTAAGAGTATGCAGAGTAGTATCGATGCGCAGGCAAACACAAAGTTGACCCTCTCTTCCATACTGTCTGAGCACATGAATAGCAGCACTGACAAGAAAAAGTACAGTTTTAATGTAATATTGAAATTTTTATTTAAAAGTGGCAAAAACAGTGATGAAAACAAATATTGTTAAAATAATAGAAGTTATAAAACCAAAACCAATATGAAAACGACATTTACATTATTTATTAAAAGCAAATAAGTGAAAATGAAAAGAAATCTCTAGAAAAGCAGCTTTCATAAAACAATAAACAATTTTTTGATCATCGTATTGCTTCTTGGGTTGATAAGAGAATTCAGGACATAACTTTGTAGCGTTTACTGAAACGAATGTAATTCAGGGTTGAAAAATACATTTCCACATTAGCACTACCTATTGGAAAATATGATTGATTTTCAGTCTAGCACCGAATTGCTACTTCAGAATAAATTTATTTTTAAAAACAGGCCAATCACGAGAAATAACTGTTTTGTTAAATTTGAAAAAATCACTGAACACTGACTATTTTATTTTGACCATAGACTTCCATTTCAGTGAAAAAATATAGCAATAATGAGAATATTTTTCTAATTTTTAAACAAATTCAAATTAAATTATCAAAATATTGTTATCTTGGAAACATATGATTACTTTGATCTAAAATTTTTCGGCACAAATTTATAGATTCAAAATTAATCGTAAAAATTTTATTTTTGTATGAACAGTTAATTTTTATCTTTAAATTGTTAATTCAAACTTAAATTTTCTATCTAAACTAAAATGTTCATTGTATTCTAGAATGTCAAATTATCACTCATAACTTTTAAAAAAATTAACCCTTTGATTTTGTTTTATATTTTCAAAAATTTATGTTTACTTTTGTTGTCAATGAGAATTCTACAACTTTGTGAAATTCTCAAAATGAGTGTTACTGCTTATGCACACGACACCTCTCCCCCTAACATTTCTATGCTTTTGCTATTCATGTGCTCAGACAGTATGCTCTCTTCACAATTATATTCAGTGAAGATTTTAACTTAGATTAGATGTGTTCGATGAAAATGACTGACTCTTTCATTGAATAATTGGTCGACTCATTAGTATTGACTATGAAATGAATTTCGAGTAAAAATAATAATAACTATTATTATACTACACTGTAGTAACTACAGTATTAGACTGAATAACATTTATTTATTTATCTCTCTTAAGTTAATAATCAAGGTTGAACATCTTTTCTAAATTAGAAATGCCTTGCACACATAATCAGGATCCACACCAATTCACTGTCAAATTCCAATGAGTAAAGTTCGTAACGAATATTCATTATCCATATATTTGATTCAAATATTTCAAGAATAAAATTCTTATATTTTTTGTTGAATATATTAATCGACTGAACAATGCATTCAATTCTACAGTCTTTCTATATCTATGTCTATTCCAGCAGTTTATCACTGATTCAATTAATTAATTCATTCAATGAGAATAAATTCAATTCAAATTCTGTTTATTTGAAAACACATTAGTATTGTCTGTAGTTTTCGACTATTCTTATCAATTGGTTTATAACAGAGATGCTGAGAGGGGGGGGTCTAGCCAAAATACCCCCCCCTAGGTTTGAAAATCAGCAAAATACCCCCCCCTAG
>JAQIWA010000852.1:0-24266 GCA_034693305.1 Eueremaeus valkanovi
TTTCTGAGGCGAGCTAAATTACAATAAAGAATTCTTGTTAAAATAAACAAACCCCCTGCAAAGTTTTAAACATTAAAGCACATTCTTCTCGGGTTTCGATCCACGTCCTGCCAATGCACAGGCATTGCATTCAACAGAGTGTCTCATTTGTAGACATATCTCTGCTGATGAAGGAAAGAGTTACTTTCCGAAACTGTCCTCAAATCTACAAGTTTTGTAGCAATTATTGTTGTGAACAAAGTAAGTGACAATTCTTACAGTTATTTAAATATGAGTTTTAAATCTTTTTGTTGATAATAATTACTCTTTTCTTACGGTTTTCTGTATTCGTGGGTATTAATTATGCTCTCTATTAGACCTTGATCATTTTGCTTGATTTTGAATTAACAATTTCTAAGAGCAAAAAGATTGCTAATAAGCTTACATTCAGATTTGTGATCCTCGGGTTCATTATTCAATACATTAATTGCTATACATTCAGTGCTAATCATTTCCAGTCATATATTAAATGCTCACAAAACAGAAGTAGAGTTCAGTGAATAAGCAATGATTTTATTGAAAACAAGACTAGTACAGTGTCCCCTTTTAAATAAAGGACTTGTATTCCAAGCCCTCTTTCATTCTTCTCTCGGGATAGGGGTTAGGGGATTACTGATCAAAACTACATACTCCACTTTTATTAATAATTGAAATAATTGTTTGCCAATAAAAGTCAATCCTTATTCGTAATGAACTTTAGGATTGGGATTATCCAGTCATTGGGTCTGGATGTGAATTATGTGTAGTAGGAGTAAGAGTTCTGATGTTTTATTCGTGTCGCTAACAAGTGTTAGTTAAAGATTTTTAAAGTAAGCATTGATTGGTAAGCATACAGTAATTTGTCACTTGAAGCAAGATGAATTAATCGATGTTTCTTCAGCTTACATAATTTCATGAAAACAAAAGCAACCTAGTTATGATTAGCTAGGAGTATGCGTTTGAGTTAGACTCGCAAAAGCTTGTCTTGGTCCAAATCTTTCCAGACTTGGTCTTGTGTAAGATCGGGACGGAATTTGGCCTTTTTGACTAAGACGGGACGGGACTAAAGTTTGTTTGTATTTTGTTCGTATAGTTTGGGTCGAAATACAAACAAATGATTTTTTTTATAAAATATCAGTCAAAGAGAACCCACTCTTAAAGCTTCGCTAAATTGTATTTTTAGCTTCAATTCAATTGAACTGTAGCTCAAATGAACGACCAATAAGTGATTCAAAGATTAGATTTGTCTCGAATAGAGTCGAGAATCAAACTAAAAGGAGGACTGACTGACTGTTCAGTACGCTGTTCACATCGAAGAGGTGCTAAGTCAGCACTGCTAACCTTGCACGTTTTCTGCTCTCCATTAAAATACTTTGGATGCGTATAAATACTTGATTTGAAAACATATAAATATATTTGAGTTAAGATTTTCTCGAATTTATTTCTTTTAATGTTTATTTAAATTATTTTTGTTTTAATTATAAATATTTTCAAAATATTTTTCCATAATATTTGGTAATAAAAAGTTCAATCGATTAGTTCGAAGATAATTATAAACTATTCAATGACTGGACGTTTAAATTGTTATTTTTTTGTCGGAGTGTTGAGCAGATATGTGGAACAGTAGTGCCCAGAATATAAACGAAGAAATACCCTTAGCCTTTGAAACAACGGAAGACTGCGCTATACTTTTTGCTCGTTTAACTAAGAATATAGCCCACGTCAGTTCATTGTATTCTTCACAGAAATTGAGGTCAAAGTTACGAAATTGCAACTAATTTTTGTCAGTCTTTGTCCAATACATAAAGTTACAGAAAATACATACTTGTGCATTCCCAGGGCCATCCCCTGGGTTACCACTTCCTTACCTCATCTCAGGCATAAAAGATAAAAGTACTATAATACGAAAAGTAGTCAGTGCAAATTGCGCAAGGCTCATATAATAGTACATTTATGAATACGCTTTACATAACTATGACAACAATGGTGTCAACCAATCGCTGTTTATTTTAACACAAAAACTATAGAAATTCTAAAGTTATTGACGAAAATGAATGAATGGATATATGAATTCAAACTGTTTTCTTAAATACAGAATATTTCAATTGAATTCTGTATTGAAGACACGCATAGACAAGATCTAAAACTCAATTATCACTGATTCAATTGCAATAGTGTACTAGTATAAAATGGACGAGACATTAGTTTAGGCAGAATTCTTCACAGATTTAGTGCAATATATAGTTATTGAATAATAGTTGCACTGAAAGTGCACTAAAGGGTGAGTAATATGTACTTAGAATTCTGTATACACTATCCTATTATTATAATACTATATATTAGAGTATATATACTATAAGTTATGAATGCGAGTCAATACAAGAAATTCATTGATAAACTCTATAATCCTATGGTTCAGACATTGCGTTCAACTTATTCAGCAATTAGTTCCAACTGTTTAGTGCCAGTGATGGCAGAAATCGATTCAAACAACAATTTGCCGAAACCTTTGCGAGTGGACGGGCGGTTCGCCAATCCATGGCCACAATGGAAAATGCCCAGTGTCTGGAATGCCTTCAAATTCATGTGCGAACCAAATCACAGCAATATTCCCAATGAAAAGGTTTGCATTTTATTCTCTCATTCATTTCAAATGATTTGATTTTCGTTTAGTTTATAAGTATTAAAAAAATCAAATGCACTAATCAGTTGTGAAAAGTGAGTTGGGCTCATTTGGGGCATATTTGGGACTCATTTAGAATACAATAGTTTCATACTAGTATACTGTCTGTACTCAGAGATGCAATCATAAACTGATCCTTGACCATTTTAATGAATATGCGCATAGTAAATGATACTGGTGCAAATTCAAACATCGCATAGAGTAGAGATTAAATGAGTCATTGTTTGAAGTTATTGTGAAATACTGAACAAGCTTTTAGAAATGAGTGCGCGGGTACAGGTACAGTACAGGGGAAGTTATTTGGACACAATCAAAGCATATCCGGGTCCTTCCAACTAATATGATAACTGACTGCTGAGTCGTTTAATCGAATGTATTTTCAATATCCGACTCAAAAAATATTTGAATCGTTGACTAAATGAGGAAATCAGTGAAAACAGAGCAACGAATGCATGCATTGCTTCACATCCGCAACGCTTTCCCAAATGATTTACCAAATGATCAATACTTTGACTGAACTTTAAATTGGATTCATTTGAATCGATTTGAGAATTAATACAATACTAAAGATATAATCGATTGCATCGAACAGACACTCAACCAAACGATTCCAATACTGAAACCCGATTTCAACTTCGATGACGAGAAGCTGTCGATCACATGGATTGGTCACTCGACTGCACTCATACGACTGGATGGCATCACTTTACTAACGGATCCCATTTTCAGTAACAGAGCCTCAGTCACCCAATGGTTCGGTCCGCTCAGGTATAGACGACCGGCGGTCAATGTGGACCAACTGCCAGACATCGACGCTGTGGTCATCAGTCACAACCATTACGATCACTTGGATTTGGGAAGTGTTGAGGCCCTGAACGCGCGGTTCGGTTCTAACATCCATTGGTTTGTGCCCTTAGAGCTCAAGAAGTGGATGACCGATGTCGGGTGTGCTCGAGTCACAGAAATGGACTGGTGGCAAAATATGTGCATTCCTAATAAGCCAGATATAAAGTTTGTTTTCACTCCGGCCCAGCACTGGACGAGAAGGGGTTTGAACGATGAGCGGAAAGTGTTGTGGGGCAGTTGGGCTGTCATCGGCCCTAAGCATAGGTTCTATTTCGCTGGCGATACGGGTTATTGTGAAGTATTCAAACAAATAGGAGAAATGTACGGACCCTTTGATTTGTCTGCCATACCTATCGGTGCATATGAGCCCAGGGGGTTTATGGCACCACAACATGTCGATCCGGAAGAGGCCGTACAGATTCACAAAGATATCAGAAGTAAACAGAGTATTGGCATTCATTGGGGAACTTTCGCTTTGGCCCACGAGGTCTGACTCCAATCCAATTGATTCCAAACATAATTACAATAATTTTTGAATTTGTTTTTCAGTACTATTTGGAACCGAAAGAGAAATTGAAAGAAATACTGAACGAACAGAAATTGGATAAAAACGAATTCATCACTATTTCCATCGGAGAGACAAAAACTGTTTAATTCTTACGATTCGTTAGCTTTGAAACCATTGATTGAAAGCTCATTCAAACAGAGATGACGAGTGGAGTCTAATCAAAATACCCGGTTCTGCATGGGTGGGACCCCTTCCCCACAATACTTTGTTGCGCCATATGTTTGCCTTGACTTTCCATAGAATTGTATGATTTCTCTGACTCTAAACTGGGTCTAATTCATGCGATCATAATTCAACTAAATTCCAGCAAAATTTTAGTTTTGGTGCAATTTTTTAATACACTTCCCTAACCCCTACCCCAGCATTTGAAATCGAAATCAGCTATTTTACGCCATAACCCCAACCCTTAGACCCAACTCTGGTTTATAGACTCAAAGTTTTAAATCGATTGGAATTACAATAATATAACAAAACTTTATTTTTTGTAAATATATACTAAACGAACAATTATTTGATAATCGATTAAAACTATTAAATAATTTAATTCTGTATTCAAACCAAACTTCAAGTATTGATACAATTCTATCAAACGTTGAAATCAGACAAAAAACAAATGATTCAAAAAGTGATGCAAAATATGTATTAAAATACTTTTAAAATCATATTAACCACAAAAATGTTAAATAAAGGAAAAATTCGATCCAAAGTCAGGCAGTGCTTGCGTTTGGTGTTTAGTGTCAACACATTTGTCACAACTTATGTACAAAACATCTGAAGAGAAGAACAAAAACTAGAAATGATTTCAACTCTCAATAGAACTGAGAGTTTCCATAACGAGACTCCAGGTATTCGGTCAGCATTATAGAGGGCTGGGAGAAAAAGTTGTTCCTGTTCTTGACTTTTGACCAGCGCTGGCCATTAGTGTCGAAACCTATGGTTTAAACCGATTATAATTCAAATGAATTGTTTGTCAAATATTCGAAACTAATCAACAAAATGAAGGCAACCCAGGAGTGAGGGTTGGGGTCGAAGCACTTGAAAACGGGGTTAAAGACTGACTATTTTGCAAGTTTCCAATACAGTACCGGTGCTATCATTTCCACTCTAAGCTTAATCTGGAACTTGAAAAATGGTCTGTCTTTTGTCCGATTCAGTGATTCAGTGATTCAGTTGTTCGGATCAATTGATACCAAAAAAATTTCAAATATTTTGCGACCAATTATTGGTCACTTCAATAGTAGTGATCACATACTCAGACACTTGAGGTCCAGGTATTGACAACAGGCGTGCAGTAAAAGGCGCTGAAAGCCAGAGGAAAGGCACGACTTATAGATGGCGTACGGCTTGTCGTTGAAGAAGTTTGTGATCTCTTCTTCAATCGAAGCCAAAACTCCCTTCAGTTTAAAGAATATTTGTATCAAAACAAGAGATAATTTGTTGTCAACTCAGAGGTCAACATACGAGAGGAATGTGTTTCTTCTTAAGCATATTCTTGAGGTCGGAATCAATCCGTTGGAAGCATTGGTCGCCACTGAATGATAGATCAGTTCTGCGATTATCCAAATCATTGTCCAGGAGTTTGGGCTCATTTCGAGTTTGAGCTCTGGTCTGTCCCTCGATCTCATCCAAGAGTTGGTTTTGTTGGTCTTCAGTGCAGTTAATAATGTCATTCCATGTCTTCATATCATCGGTTTGGATCAGGAGTTGAGCGAAAGCGGAGACCGTTTGAGGTATGAAATCGTAAATCGAAATGTCATCGAATTCTTCGCCAACAGATCCGAACAGACATTCGTATTGTTCCGACAATTGGTTTGCTATAAATGCATACAAATTATCATTCGATTCAATGCAAGTCAGGGCCAAATGGGGAACAAGACTGCGGCACCCATAGGGTGATTGAGGGGTGATTTGCCCTATGTTTCAGCAGAATATGACTCCATTGCCATATGAGCTAACTTTTTGAATTGTAAGCCAATTATAATTCAATCTACACATTGGTATACACTGTGTATATCCGTATCAACTCTTTACGTCTTGTTTTCGTGTTATCGATGTTTTCAATCGATTTAAACAAAATCTCTTAAAAATCATTGTTTGTCTCAAAACTAACACAAATCGAGTCATTGTTTTGTATTACAGAATCGATTTCAATGACAATCAATCGGTTCATACCGTTAGCATATCTTCTGCTCTTCTTATGACTCTTTCCTCTCACACCCAATGCCCGGAAAGTGGGCTCCGGACGCAATCGGGTCTGTCGTAAGCGGTTCTCACGGTTTCGATACGAACGATGAGAGCGAACACCTCTTTCGACATCGAGTTCGGCCTCAAAGTTGTTATCGATTATACTATTAGTCGACAATTCATTATTAATTCATTTCAATTCATATTTTGTTTTCAGTAAAAAATAATTCATTTGAATAGACCTGAAATCGATTTCAATTGTGATCTCATTTTTCAGACTATTCTAACAATATATTTGAGCTGAGGCTCACTTTTCGAAACAGCTTTCACTTTAAATGAATTCATTTGAAACTCAAATCCGAATCATTGCATCTTTGAGATGTTCAAGCACATTACACTACAGTTACTGTATAGTAGTAGTGTACTATACTGTAACAGTACTGTGCAGTACAGTATTTTTCAGTATCCCAGGACATCCATACAATTATGTAAGAATAGGTCGAATGCATTGAATTCAAAATTTTAATTTAAAATTCACTTTAGTTTAAGTGAAAATAGTTTCGTAAATCTGAGACTCATATAAAATATAGTAAAAAAAAACTCAATTATAGGTTAATTGAGTTGTTTTACAAAATAATTTTCGTTCACTTATTTGTAGCAAACTTTGAAAGTCTTATCAAATATAATAAATCGTATTTTTGTCGTCAATTCAGTGCTTGTAATACAGACTCAGAGTCTGTATAAGAAAATTGAGTCCATTATTGATCTAATGGTCTGAACAGTAATCAGATCTACGTTTGTATTGTGAGTATAGATATAATTACTATAATTAGTCTTACATTGAATTGAAAAGCATTTGAGCGACGAATACATTAAAAATTGAAAAATATATAAATCTTATGAATCGACTGAATGATCAAAAGTGAGACTCACTTATCGATTATGTCTTCAATCAAATCGTTGTCAAACGAATTGCTATTATTAGTCAAACTATTTCTTATTACACCCATTGTGTCGATGCAGTGGACAGTAGTCAGTAGTCAGTCAGTCAGTCAGAAGTGGATTAACGTAATTGAGATTATGTCAGAACTGACAGCAAAACAGATGTAAAACAAAAAAGTGTACAAAAAGTGAAACTATTTATAAGTGAATTGCAATCCAAGCGAAGCCAAACTCAATGACAACTTAGGGTTACTCAACAACAACAGTAAAAAACAGTACGAAATTGAAACTAGAGCTCAATTATAAGGGTTTGGACGGAAAGGCACGGGAGTGGGACTGAATGGAAAAATTCTAAATAATTAAAGATTTAATTGGATTTCGAAAATATTTAAAATATATATCGAATAAATGAATAAATCTGAAAATTTTTCCCCATATGATCTCTCTCTCTCTCTCTCTCTCTCTCTCTCTCTCTCTCTCTCTCTCTCTCTCTCTCTCTCTCTCACCTATTATTTTATTTAAAATGAATAACATATGACTTCTAGCAATATATCGAATGACTACTATTTAAGTACTAAATTATCAGATTTTTGCAAAATTGAACCTGTACATATTTTCCCACTTGAGAGAAGGGAAGAAAGGGTTGAATTATTTGAGTAAAATTCAGATCTCTATTGAGTCCTAAAAATCATATGATTTTATTTTGCATTCAATTTACTCATTCATTAACGATATTCTGTTTGAATGGAAGGAAAAGCTTTAAATCCTGTGCAGTATTGCTATGACTGTGAATGTGAGGGACGGCTCATTCGGGAGTGTGGGCTCAGAGCAGAGATTTGAAACTTACGTTGTCTTTGGATTTATTCTTACCGTATGTTTCAGTAGTTATAAAAACAAAACAAATTCTGAAAAATCAAAACAAAAGTCGACGTAAACTGAATTAAAAAACATTTAGTTTTGTTTTGACTGACAGTTCAGTCAATTATTGTATGTTTTGGTTATTAAGAAAGCAATTGATTAGTTGTTTAATACGAACTCAAAGCAAATCCATTCAAATCAGACAAATGTCCAGAACTTTAGAGACTCTTCGCTTCGACAACAGAGCTCTGGAAAGACTACCAATCGATCCGATAGAAGACAATTACGTGAGAACTGTCGACAACTCCTGTTTCTCTCGGGTCAGTCCAACCCCTCTATCGAATCCACGGTTAGTCTCGTATTCAAAGTCTGCGCTCAAACTCATTGATATCGAGGAAGAAGAGGTCGAAAGACAAGAGTTCGTCGACTACTTGAGTGGAAACAAAGCACTTCCGGGCTCTCAGACGGCATCGCATTGCTATTGTGGCCATCAGTTCGGTAAGGATTGGAGTCTTTGGGCGTTCAGTTCAATGAAAATGTTGTCTCTTTAGGCACATTCGCGGGACAGTTAGGCGACGGTGCGGTCATATACTTAGGCGAAATCATCAACAGCTGCGGCCAGAGATGGGAACTGCAGCTGAAGGGCGCCGGCCCTACGCCGTACTCGCGGGAAGCGGACGGACGCAAAGTCTTGCGATCCTCTATTCGTGAGTTCCTGTGCAGCGAAGCCATGCACTGCTTGGGCGCTCCGACCACTCGAGCGGCCACTTGCGTGACATCTGATGACAAAGTGGTTCGGGATATGTTCTACAACGGAAAGCCAACTCTGGAGAACTGCACAGTCATATCCCGATTGGCGCCGACTTTCATACGGTTCGGTTCCTTTGAAATATTCAAAACTGTAGATCCAATGACAGGACGTCGCGGACCGAGTGTTGGCCGCAAAGACATTCTGATAGCACTCATAGATTACTTAATCGAAACGGTTTTCCCAAACATTGAAAAGCAGTCGAATGTCTCTACGAATGAAAAATACAAAATGTTTTACAAAGAAGTCGTTGTTTTGACCGCAAAAATGGTTGCCTTTTGGCAGACAATAGGCTTCTGTCACGGAGTCATCAACACCGACAACATGAGTGTAATCGGCCTGACATTAGATTACGGACCGTTCGGATTCATGGATCGGTTCGATTGGGATCACGTGCCCAACACTAGTGACGACACGGGCCGGTACTCGTATGCAAAGCAGCCCGAGATCTGCAAATGGAATCTCTTTAAGTTCGCGGAAGCGCTTCAATCAGTCATACCGTTAGAGGAATCCAAAGAAATACTCGAAAATAGTTATACGAATGCATTCAATGCTGAATACAGAGAGAAAATGCTGAAAAAATTGGGTCTTTTTGTTAGTGTCGGCGAAACCGATGCCAATACCGGTCTATTGAGTGACGAAGATCTGATCCATTCGTTTCTGGAGACAATGGAGAGAACGGGCGCAGACTTTACGTATGCACTGGCCATACATTGGACTCACAATCGCTTTAATTCTGTTTTCAATTGTTTTTTATTTTATTACAGAAATAGTTTCCGTTCACTAAATATACTCTCGATTTGTGGCCTAAGAGTTAACATCGAAAGTGTGGATCAGTTGAGAGAAGAGCTGTTATCGCAATGCAGTTCTTTGGAAGAGATGATAGACTCGAATGAAAAGAGTTTCGATTCGCGAGAATTCCAGTTATTTCTGATTCTAATGCAAACGAATCCACAACTCCTGGAAATGTTAGGCAAAGGACCCGAAGCTATACAAAGGGTTTTGCGGAAGATTGAGAAGAATAGTGAGTTGAAAGTGAGTCCAACCATACGATCACACACTCAGACCCAGAGCACTGTCATATTCATTACCGATGTGCAGATCACCCGAACAGTATAGGGGTATACCCAGGGTTCACATCGTTTAGTTGAAATGACCGAATTGGAGCTCAATTTAACCGAAATTCGGTCAATTTCACCCACGTCTGGGTCAGTCCGACCTCAAAATTCAGGGATATTTCGGCTAAAGCCCACCTTGCACATTCCTTGCACATCCCTTGCACATCCCTTGCACATCTGCACATCCCTTGCACAAAGCGCTCATCAATTCGCGTCAATTACTTAACATTTATTTCTTAGGAAATGACTGACGAAAAGAAAAAGTCTGAAGACATCGAACTCTGGAACCAATGGATTGGAAAATATGTGAATCGAATCGAAAAAGAAATAAAAGATTTCGCAAATGATTCGCAAGAATTAGAAGATTATAACAAAAGACGTATTGAAGTAATGAATGAAAATAATCCGAAATATGTTTTGCGAAACTATTTGGCGAATGAGTCGATCGAAAGGGCAGAGAAGGGGGACTACACTGAAGTCAACCATTTGTTGCGAGTCCTGCAGAAGCCGTACAATGAATGTTGTGATACGAATGGGGAGAAAGACTATTCAAAGCGACCGCCCGTTTGGGCCAACAAACTCAAGGTTTCCTGTTCTTCGTAGACATCCCGTTCCCAATTAGCACTGATTTTACTCTTAATTAGGTTTTCAATAGTTTTCACAATTTTTTATTAAATAATAATCTTTTTTATATAAATATAATTTTATGGTCACAGTTATGCGCGCAGATGTGTGGCACAGGTATGCTTCACGTTTGATCAATATTGTAAAATTCACAATGAGTTCACATTTTGTACGAAATTTTTAGTTCAAATAATTGAGAGCTCTGTTGGAAATGAATGAAATTTTATAGAATATTACTTAACTTTCAATCGCACAGTTAGCTTATCTAACTCAGAGTCTGGACGTAAATAAAGGGCGTTTTAATTGTCTGAATTGTCCACAACTAAGCACTCACTTGAATGTATAGTCGTATCGATTGCTACAGAATTTGCTTACAATTGGTTTGAGTTCTGATTCACTGAACTCTTCTGAACGAATATGAACTTACTTTTAGTGAGAAATGACTCCGAATCGAGAAATTCACTATAAGTTCGGGTCCATATGAACTCATAATGAATGAAACGATGAGTTTTAGCTTTAAAGTCGAATTTGTATTCATTATAATCAAAAAAGTAGACAAATATTGAGTCGAAAATAATATATATTTTTATAAATTTGTTATTAATATTAATATTAATTAAATCCTAACTAAACATAAAGTGATAACAAATTATAAGAATGTTTAGCATTGCTATAATTGTGACAACAATTGACGACTTTTTCAAATTATGACAATTATATTATAAAAGAATAATTTGTTTTCAGCTCAACAGACAATTACAGCCATAAGTATTGTGATTAAGAAAAGCATCGGTTCTTATATATCGCTAAACGAGTGAACGTTTATTAATAGAAATTAAATCTAAAATACAAATACAAAAACTGTTCAATAGAGTCGATACGAAAATTCCTAAAATCTATTAAAACTGAGAACTGGATTATGGAATCGAAAAATCATTATTTCGAAAATAATCAGTCAATTAGTTATAAATAACTACAATATTAGGTAATATTTAGTTTAAGAGAAGCTCTAATTAATTAGAATACAGACTAATAGAGTGATAGAGTCATAAAGAGCAGCAATAGTTGCAAATGTTTAGCAGTTTTTCTTCAAAAGAGCGAAAGATTTTCTGTTAGTTATAATAAAAGTGAACGAAAAGAAAGCTTTTTTACCCATAATTTGTTAGACCATTAAATAAAATACTAAATAATGTTGATATCAATAAAATGTATAATAACTAGAATATAGTATTGTATTAATTGTAATATTAATATTTGTGTGCGTTTTTCAACATTTCTCTCAACCTTTTGTTGACAATTATTTCCAATAATATATTTGTATTTGATTTCAAATACATTCATAGAAATCCATTTAAGAGCGGCTCGTGTTCTGTCGGTTCTGTCAGACAATTATTATTATTGTTTTTATGAAAGTTTTCTTCTTTTTCTGAAATAACTATTTCTTATATTTTTTGGATAAATATTATATTCAATAATAACTAGAAATGTATGAAAACTAAGAGAACGAACGGTTATTATAATAAACTGAAGAAAGTCTTATCCGAAACAACTGTCACTTAACTAACCTAACGATGAGATTACAGTTAATTATAAGAATTAAGTGATTTTTGCTTCACTTTTGGAATCAGTTTATAATAAATTTGTGTTTGTCTTCACGAGAGGTCTTAATCGACAAAATCAACGGCTATTATGAGATCACCAGGTCTTCACTTATTACTAATTATAAGAATTATTATATATTAGTATCAATAGGTCTGCAGTCAAATGAGACAATCGATTGACCGACCATTGCATCCAATTCTATAAAAGCATATCAATTATTGTTATATAAAATAACAATTTTATTGGCTTTGCATTACATCTTAAGTTGAATTTTGTACTTATTTGAGACCACTTTTGCAATCAAAACAAAAAACTTTTTTTCTGTAGAATATTATAAATAATAAAAATCAAAATAAGTTTCGTTGACAACAGTTGACAACAATTGACAACAATTTCTGTAATGACTCTACTATTGAAGAAAACCGGGCTTTGGATCTGATCTGGATCTGATTGGAGTCTGATCTGAATTTTGATTGTTTGAAATCGATATCAATTCCAGAGACAAATGACTTTCAGTATTGATATCTAAACCAAAGCTTAACTAAAAGATGAGATAAATTGAAAATCTGTTGATTTGTATTGATTTGTATTGATCTGAATCTGAAATTGATTTGAATTAGTTTTGTTGTCTATCTATGTATAAGAATAGTGAGAATAGTCTGAATGTTTGCTTTGAGTGAATCTCTGTATGATTTAAACTAACGATTATTATTGAAACCAATACTGTATTGTAATATATGAGTGAATATTAATATAAGATAATTGAATATAAGTTCAATTCGACTGAAAGACGAGATGGTCTCCAAGTTTAGCACAAATCACACAAAAATCAAACATTAAATCATTAAATGAAGAATTGATTCACTCTTTTCTTAATCAATATTTTTGTTTCGATTATAATATAAAATAAAATTTGTTATGAATTGAATTGAATTTGAAATTACGTCGAATTAAGCGAAAACTAGAGAAAGGAATGAATGGACTAATGAATGGGTTGTTGTATATGCGATGAACGGCTGATGCCTTAAATCTATGGCAAAAATGCACAAAATCTCAAGCGTTTAGATGTGATATCACGAGTCCTTTGGAGAATCAAACCTGAAGTCAGTCATCAGTTATTGAATTCATTATCAGATTATAGTATAATATAATAGTTATTAGAAATGAAGTGAGTTTTGGATCCGAACCCAAATCAAAGCCCTTAACACAACAAAGGCTTAACTAATCGATCGATTCGTTTGATGTAATTGTAATAAAAATAATATTAATATTAATATAAGAATTGTTTCTTTCAATCAATCAATGAATCATTGAATGCATTCAATGGTTGAGTTCATTGAATCGATTCGATTGCGATCGAAGTCGAGTTGAGTCGAGAAACTCATATCAAGTCAAGTCATCATAACTGCAATCATTGGCTTCGAGTTCTAACTGTTGGGCGAATTTGGAGAAGTCGTTATCACAGTCTCGCAGGTCCTCTAACGTCGTCTGCAAGTCGTCGGGCGGTTCGGCCAACAGGTCGTTCAGATTGCGTCTGACGTTCGAAGAGTTGGTTCCGATGTTATTGACGTTATTGACGGTTATGTTCAACAACTCGTTGTCGTTGTGTTGAGTGCTGGCCATCGTTGTGTTCCAACCACTGGTGTCCCTGAGCTGAACGCCCGACACCATTAGGTCCTGACCGCTCTGCAGGACATTACCTGAGATGATGTCTTCGCCACTGAATGCCATTTGCTGTTTGGCAGACGAGGGCGGAGAGGGAGGGAATTGGAAGGGTTGGCAACAGACCGGAGTCGCCGGATATGACTTCGAAATACTTGTGCTCTCGTCCACCAACTGATGGCCCAAATCAACGCTATTTGTGGGCGACATATGAGTGCCGTTCTTCACGACAATACCTGAGCTGATGGTTGCGATCGGAACTGATTGGCACCGGTTTAGGACATATGACTTATTGGCGTGGATTCCAATGTCTGGCCTCTCGTTCACTGAGTTCTTCATATATGAGAAGATTTCGTGAGAATAGTGTTCATACGAACTGTTAGGAGTGACCGGAGTTGAGGGACTGGTGTATGGGTTGGACGCGTGTCTGTGTCTGTTCGCGACCAGACTCTCATCGATCACGTGCTTCACTCGACCCGACGGCCAATCGTTGGTCAATGAATCGCATTCGGGATTATACGACAACTCAGAGCTGCCATTCATGGGATCACTGGTCAGACAAGTCATGTCTGGATTGTGCGGAACCGCAATAGGAGACAACGGAGAGTTAGGAGTGTTAGGCGTTCCTGACTGAGCAGTCTTTGCGCTGATATTCGCTCCGAGAGAACGGATTTGATGTGCACTCAAGTCATTGAACGGCAAACTGTGCGCAAAAGCATGCGTTCCGTTAGCATACGTGTCCCCAATCATAGGCGACAATGAATTGCTTCGATTGCAGAGCAAACTAGCGGTCACTCCACTCATGTTTGTCGGACCGCCCGGTCCTGAACTATGACGGGCTCTACTGAAAGTGCGTTGCATTCCTCCGGTGCCGGCGCGGACACGACTTATCGGAAGTGGAGTCGATTGCGGGGATATGAATGGAGAACTGGATATCGAGGAAACACCCGAATCGTGGTTCTGGAGCGGAGTCTGACGTAAAGCACTGTAACTGCTTTGACCGCTATTATGACGAGATCTGATTAGAGGTAATGGGGTCACAGTCGGTGTGATTGGCGTCACAGGTGTACTGCGCGGCGATACGAATGGACTGTTAGCCTCACTCGACGGCTGGGACGGCCCGACTGCCACTGTTTGCTGATTGAGCCGATACTGAGGCGAAGAACTGATTGTACTATTGGTGTAATTGAATCCGTTGTAGACTATTGTGTCGATCGCTGTGTTCTCGGGAATAGTCGGTGTATTTCGGGGCGAAATCGGCTGAAAATTGAAAGCACGTCTGCGAGCGTTAGGACTCGGAGGCACTGATGGCACCTGAATGTTGACGTTATGGTACAAACCATTCTTATTATCATTGAATGCGTTTGTATTAAAATAGTCCCCATTTGTGAACTGAGAGCCTTTGGTAGCCGTCGACAGACATATTGAGTGTAAGTTCTGGTCCAACACAGGAGAAGTCGCCAACCCTTCCATTTGCCGGTTCGCCAGACATTCGACTTCTTTCGAAGGAACGGAAATCACATTCTGTTCACTCGAATCGTTTGTGTTTTTCAAACCGCTATAACTCTGAACCGAATTATTCAGATTTTTTCTGAGCAGTGCTTCTCTCAGTTCCGAATAGCACTCGAGTTGAACGCCTTCTCCCGGCCTTTGGGCGCCTGCCTTAGACACTGGGTTTGGCAAATGGTTTTCCAACAGTTTCCTCAACTGTGAGAGTTGTGCCGTTTGATTGCCACCATTGTTCACATCCCAGTGCTCTTTGTTTGCATTCGTCACTTGGAATGGATTGGTATTGAAGTAATCCATCAGAGCTTCCGATTCGAGTTCATGTATGCGAATGTCAGAGGCGTTCATAGTTTCGACACTATTAGTGATATTTTGCAATTCCTGAGAGATAGGACTCAAACTGTTGGAAGAGTTCGCGTCATCGAAGCCACTGCTGTTCGTACTGTTGGATACCATTCTGTTTATTGCGTGAATGTTATCGATGTGTCTCTTCTTTGTGGCCAAAACAGACGATTCTTCCATTTGTCGTTTCGGTTGTATTTGTTTGTCACCAAACGCTTCCATTTCTTTTAATTTGGTTTCCTTTCCGATCGGAACTGACACTGAATGTCGTCTTTTGGCGATAGAACTGAATGACTCGCAAATCTCATTCAAATTGTTTGCACAAACGGCTGATTCAGAGTCCGAGCGACAGATATTCACAGGTTTTGGTTGAATTCGTTTGTATTTAGAAGTGTTTGGCTTTAGAGGAGAAGTAGTTATTTGAGACACTGTTGTTGTGGCAGTCGTTTCATTAGTCAGTGTTGATTGCGGTGACGACAGTCGAACGGCTGCCGTCGGCACCAGTATTATACTCGTCGATATTGCGGGCTGACTCATACGAGAAGGGGTTACCGTTCGGGGAATCGCAACCTTAGGAATCGAGTCATAAGTTTTGTTTAATTGTATTGAAAATTATGGCAATTATTGGCAAAACAAGTGTTGATTAAGAGATCGTTAGAACGATATATAAAAATAGATTCTTATCCTTATTGTCGGCAAAACTGATTCGTATAGTAATGTCAACTCCTCTTAATGTTTCGTTATATTATAGCAAATTCATTCATTATTTCATCTAAATTATCAATACTCTGGTACATAATTGGCGCCAATAAGAATTACAGCTACTTATGGGAACCGAAGACTGAATTGAACCAAATTTAGGCTCAATTTTGTGTCATTGAAATTAAGTATAAAATAGTATAATAGGTGAGAAAAGAGAGACAATTAGTGAGAAATGAGATAAAACTCACTTTATTTTGAAATCTATTGGTTTGAATCAATTGATTGGTTGGCTTGAAATGAGTCGACACTTCTATTTCGGGCTCTTTTTTGATTGTAATTGCATTGCATTGAGAGACCAGAGGAGGGGTTGACTCCAATTCAGACACAGAGTCGGACTTCGAAGAACTGCTTTTCCTGTTCTTCCGCACGCTTTTGGTACTGATCTGAACGCCCTTTGGGTTACTCTCAGCCGATCTGTTGCTAAAATCAGCTGATCTTCTCTTCTGTTCTTTTATGGCCTCCTTTTCCTGTAGTTTACGCTGCAGTTGGTTCTGGACATCCCTTCTTCGCGTCGAACTGTTGGCTAACTTTGAATTCGTTTTGAAAATATGTTTTTCTTCGATAGCTTTCGAAGCGATTCTGTCATTGAATGTCGTGTCGACTGAATTGGAATTTATTAAGAATTGGGCCAAATCTGGGATCGAATCAAATCTCCGGTCCATTACTTTGGTCGCCCACGCGATCACGACTTCGGTTTCGACCGAACTCTCATCATTGGAAACACCGTTCGATTTGTCCGATTCTAAGGCCTTTGTAGTTCTGTTGGACTCATAGCTACTGGTGTCGAGAACAGGCAGTTCCGGGGCTTCTATAACAATCTTCTTCCTGAGTCCAGAGTAGCAGTACTTCGAATTTCCTCTCTGTCCTAACCGTCTGGGTTTGACTTTAGGAAAGACATGTTTCATAGCTTTGCCGAAGTCGGCCACACAGAGGGGTTCGAACTTATTTGCCTCACAAAACAGTTTGTACTCCTCGTAGACCTCCTGTTTGGGCAGCGACACAGTCGTGTCCTCTTCCAAATGGCTTTGGATCCAAGTGTACGTCTGGGCCACTTCAATGTCCGCTTTCTTGCCGAATGGATTTCCGGGTCCTTTCCTTTAGTTGAATAATTCAATTCAATTATTAGTTCAGTTAATAATAACATCAAAACAGTATAAATGAATGGAAAGCATAAATCTTTGGCTCAAACTTATAGCGGAAATGCATTCAATGCTCGCAATCTGAGCCATCATTAATCAGACATTTCTTTTAACGCTTTCAACAAATATTCCAAACATTCGTTTCGATTAACGAAATAGTTTTCAACAGAAAAAAAAGTGAAAATAAATAGAAAATCATTTTTCAAAACTATATTTAAAGCAATATTTTTAGAAAAAAAAAAAGAAAAAAGATTTTGAAAAAAAGCTTAAAAATAAATCATACAATTAGTGAATAATTAGTGATTTTAATGTATTCCCTAAACCACTGCATTCGCCGATGAAATGCACAAAAAAGTTAAACTAATTTATCGACAATTCTAACGAAATATTTATTATAAGTTATAATAGAAATGCATTTATATTGGAATCGATATAATCTTTTAGAACACTATAATAGCTGTGCGCTTACACTACACTAAGTCTGTAGTCTATACTGTAGTAAAACTATATATCGTATTGTATAACAAGTTTGCCATTCATTGCATTCATACAAAACATTTGTATTTTTCAATTAAAGGTTTTTTAGAGAAGAATAGCAGAAGAACTGAATTAAAGTAATAAATGTATTGAATATAAAAGCTATGAATAAACTATGTATTAATGATAACAAGAATACAATACTTAATACAGTATTGATGTATAGGATTGTCATAGACTTACTGTTTGAGTGGATCCAGTTCTTGTTGGGACCCATTTGGGAGTTGTATGTAAAGCAAAAGCTTCTCGATATCACTGAACTCATCGATTTCGCTCTGCGTTCACAATAAATATATAGAAATATTTCAAACATTAAATAACTTAATATTCAATTCAAATATATTTATATAAACTTTTCAATCAATACATGAGTTGAGAGAAAACTAAACGAATTTCAGTATTGAATCAAAAATTTGCGATTATTTCTAACGAATTGAAAAAATTGTTTACAAATAGTAAACGATATATAAATGAATGAATGAATGATTAAAACATTAAAACAAATAATACTCACAATAATAGCAGTAATTCTTTTCTTCGCTTTTTCGCTGCAAAACAATAGAAACGAACAGAAAATTGCGATTAATTTGAGTTCAATTTTATAAGTGTTTAGAAATCAAACAAATAATTAGTATTTCAATTGAATTGAATGGAAATAATGAGAAAAACATTAATTATGTAATTGTTTATCACATGTATTGGTTGAGTGATATAAAACATACTAATCGTTGGAATAGTTATCTTCATTAGAGATATGTTTAAACAATTAGATAATAGACATAAAAAATAATGAAAGGAAAGGAAGGCTTTCAGGCTTTGAGTGCATAATCTGTTGGACTGTTTGGCCATTTTGTCAATGAGTTGACAATCGATTATCGGATTTATTGACTCAAATAGACTGCAATACTGTATGGCTGTATAGACTGTATGACTGTATAGACTGTATGGCAATTGAATCAATTGATAGCACAATACCTGACTGTCTGTTGAATGCATTCCTTAATTCGCATACTTTTAGTGTAATTACTGTTTGAAGGCATTTGTGTTTCGGTCGACAAACAACTGATCGCAACATCGGTTGCCATCGAATTGGTTGGCGAAGAGTGCGACCAATCAGTCGTGTCTTTTAATGGTTTAGTATCTGTACTACAATTAGTGGACAACAGTTTGGCTTTGGTTTCATTGTTAGCATTTGAATGCCATTTGGAGTCCATTTGATGCCAATTATCGATCAGTTTATGATTCGTTTCACTATTACTGCTCGTATTGACTGACTCTGAGTCTGACTCCGACTCTGTCTGTCTCGCACTCCGAGTCTGAGGCCTCGACTCCAGGCCTGAGCCCAACACTGCACTCATGAGAAACACAGTTAACAATACTTTTAAGGATTGGATTAGTAGTGATGTGTGCACTGAATCGGGTCTTCATCTGATCCATAGTATGCTTAGGGAGTGACCATCTCATCGACTCACCATCTTGTGCTCAGCACAGACACACAACACATACACACAGGCTGTCTATCAGTCTCTCTATCTCTCGCACAGTCAGTCAGTCAGTCTCACTCCTGTGCTCTTCTCTCTCCTATTGCCTAACACTGTCTTTCCATAAGCATTGGCCAAATCAGCTGTTGTTCACTGAGTGAGCGCTCTCTCACTTCAGTCAACAGTTTCATAGCATAGCATAAAGTGTAGACGTATTGAGGCTTACAGTTAGACACTGTTAGGCACTGTTAGACTCCATTCGCATAATTAATACGTAACACAAATACGAACCAGAGATGCATAGAATGGTAGAAGGGGTAGAGGGGTTCATATCAATTGACCCAGGCAAGTCAACTTTGCTTCAATTCTGCTCTTCTGTGCGCTCCAACAGTGTTCAACACTAATCATACTTATTATCTGCAAAAATATTTATTTTTTTAATCAGAAATTCTGTATATTTTATTAGAAATGAAAACATTTTTTGTTATTATTGAATAATATGTTCAGAAATGAGGAAATATTATACTGTAAGTGGAGATCCATCTGATAGGGTATCTCTCATATAAAGCACATTTTCTAAGATTTGTTCAAAACTCGACCATTCATTCAGTCATTCATTTTCTTAATCCCTTATCATTTCGGGTGGGGATTGAAGGCCAGACTTGCATAGATGCCGATCCCCCGCAACACTGAACCCGAGTCGAAGCCACCCCTCGATCACAAAGTCCGTCCATATATATAACTTCCAAGACTTTCGTGGTCTCCCTCTCGTCCTTCGCCCGGTTGGCTGTTGAGTGAACTCTTTGCGGGTCTATTCGAAGGCATTCTCAGCACATGTCTGAACCAACGCAACTGTGATTTCTCGATCTTCAGAAGTAGCGGCCGGTGTTGAGAGACTCCCAAATGACTGAGACATTTAAATTGAAAAGAGCTTGCTAACCATTTCGTTTGTAAGACTAAATAATGTATATGATCTGGTCCAGTTGAAAGGTGTACAAAAGGTCTGCAATGTCAGGGAGGGGTATAGAGAAATAAATTGCGCCCAAAAACTCAAAAAGTGGGTAAAATTGGAAAATAAAACAAAAAAGAAACTTGGCAACTTATCCAATATTAGTTCCAAAAGTCCTAGAAGAATAAGCCCCTCCCGGAGCAAAAATCAGGGGGTTTGCCAATTGCAATACTCGAGTACTTTGTCCACAGTATACCCCATTTGCACATCCATACCACGTAATAAACTAAATAATCCAGGACACTTCCCAAAGGTTTTTTATTTCAATTACAGTATAAATCAGCGAAATAACCGGGAATTAACCCTAGTTCAATCCCTTTTCAACAATGACTGCATACCCGCGTCTGTACTGATCAGAGATTGAGTGATCAGAGATCAGAAATCAAGTGAAGTCATCCACTCTTATGCCCGCAATAAGTGCTGACAAAAACTTTCGGTTTCGGCGGACATACTATTTAACCCTTAATTATAACTCAAATATTTTACCCAGACTACTGATAAGTTATCAGTGATAACCAGAGGATGATTTTTTCGATGAACTTGCTGCCCCTGGTAAACATTATTCACGTTTAAACCCATGAGTTGTGTATATGTAAAGTACACTTTAATACTGAACCCAATATTATACCAGCAATAATGTTGGTGGGTAAGAATCGCGATTCTTACGTCAAATTACACTGGTGATAACCCCTCCAAATTGTACTGTACTGTATCTACTATTCCCTCAAACACTCTCTGGTCGTATTACAGTAATTAATAGTAAGCATTGTCTAATAACTCCCTATCCTTTGCCTACACACACACACACACACCTACAGAATGATCTAAAAGTCAGTGCAATTATGAAATATTGCTCTAAAATGGGGGGGAAATTAGAAAACTGTAAATGTATCGAAGGACACATTTCTATATCACTATGTTTTAGAAAACTGATTGGGCTTTGACTCAATTGTTATCAAAAGTTTTTATTCGAGAAGTAAAACATTATTTGAACTAATCTTTGGAATAATAGATATTATTGTAATAATAGAGTTATGAGAGGGTATTGTCAGTCCGCAAAGGACAGTATCATAAACAATAATACAGGACAGTTACACCCAAAATAATATAGCAGCTTGGTTCCTTCGTGTATGATGATCAGGGAGAGAAGTGCTTTATTCTGGAGTATTCTTTACTTTGAACTCATCCACAATGAACAGAGGAATTGAGTCATCATATCCTAGATTTTTATTTTACAAATAATATTCTGCTATAGAATCTACAGAATGTAGTCTAAGATCAATGTCAGAGTATTTTCTATCAAAATATGTTTAAAAAGAATCCCGAACTGTGACAAAGATTATATTCCTTGTTAGTATAGAAAAGGTTTTGTATTTATTATATAATTGAATAATACTCTGCAGTACTAATGCTAAGCTTCACTTCAATAGAAAATCAAATGAAATCCAATCTAATATATAGTACTAATAATTATAGTCGACTTTTAGTCGAGTGATTGATTCGAGTGATTATTAATAAGAAATTATGGAAATAGAGATTCAATTATAAAAAGTTTTGATTTAACTGACAATGACTTTCAGATGAAATGATTATTCGTGAATATATCGATCAAATTGTTAGTAGTCTATAGTATTTTGGAACAATTGTGTAATTTAGATAGTTTAATTTTAATAGAGTATAATTTAGATAATATAGAGTATAAATATAATATAATAATAAAAAGCATTAACTTTTGTGACTTGAGTTTAAAGCAGATATAGTCTGGCCTTCAAATCCTGATAATGAGATAATATATTTTACCTTATATTCAAATTATCTCAAAGTGTTTGAGAGACTATTTGGCGCTTATGACGATTGCAATGACTTTGGAAACACTGCTGAATGCAATCAAATAATAATTATAGCATTTGAGCTAAAAGTAGATTCTATTTGAGTTTTCCTATGAATTGCAATACAAGTGAATTGAAAGCTATATGAATGAGAGGTCGGCTCAAGAGTACTGTAGCTGAAACTGGCAACAGATGTAGGAAATGATATCTTCGTCTTAGAGCTTAACTTTCATCTCTTGTTTTCACAATTCTATTCAATAGAATTCAATTCAATTCTATTGTTTGTTCAAATCATATCAAATCATTGTTCAGACCATATCTGTATTTGAAACCATACCTGGCCATACTTGGCCATACCTGGCTCATCTTCAGAATATGGTTGATCAGATATAAGTGACTACATGTAAGTCAGTGCTCGCATATCTCTACTTGTATTCAAATTGGGCTTATCTACTGTTCTTAACTTTCAACAAAATGATCCAGTAGATACATGTTCGGGTCTTCCTTATCCCTGGTTTGATTTCTACTCCGATTATGATTTGTAGTGCACTTTAAGTTAAACTTTAAGTTATAAAGGTGTTCAGTCAAAATAAACCTGTTACTTTACTTTAGATAAATAGGCAATATTAAAGTTCAATTGATTTCTGTAACAGAACTTCTACTGTATTATTGAACTGTCGGTCAGACTGTCACAACTAATTCGTAAGCCACGAAGAAAGCTGTCTGGATATCAGTCCTCGTTCAGAGTCAGTCCATTTTGGGGGCAAAATCTCAAATGGCATGAAATTGGAGCTGAGCTAACGTCCTAGGGACTTCAGGGGAAAATGTTGCAAGGTTGTTAGGATCTAAAAGTATTCGGATTTAGACTACTTTTCTCGTCATTACAGAGAGCTCTCGAAATCTCACGGGAAAGGCACTCATCTTCGATTCAAGGGTAGTGTTTTCTGCTGTACCCCTTCAGCAACTCTACTATGAACTTATAATTTCATATTAAGTGTATTTTTAGTGAATTTTTATTATTTAAATACAAATCGTAGACAAAATTGAAAGAATTTTTATAAAGAAAATGATTGCAAAATATGTCAAAATTTTCGGCATTTGATTCAAATGTATTGCTTTAGAGCGGCGGACATCAAAAGGTGGTTCCGAACCATTCAGTGAAACATTTTAGCTGTGTATATGATATTCGTTCTCTGCTATACAAGGGGTAAATTATGGGTCTGGCTTAAATTACGGAGTGATGGGAGAGGTACTGTCCCCCACCTTTGGATTTGGTGCAAAAAATACTGCAAATATTTGAGTCAAGGTATCATAACTATGAACAGATCTGTGATTCGCTTCAGTGGATTAGCTCAATATATAGTGGAAAATAAGTTGAATTTTGGAATCCAAGCAAACGAAACAAAATAAAATGTTCACTGGATCTTATCAACTGAAGTCAATCACAAATCTATTCATGGTTACAATTGACTCTGACATTTATACCTTGACTCAAATATTTGCAGTATTCTTTGCACCAACTTCAAAGGGGGGGGGCTTTGAATTGGATTTTCGGTAACAGTACTGGCTGATTTTGATCTCCACTGCTTTAGAGATATAATACTGACAATACAGATATAATTATGAGCATAATCTACTCAGTCGGTATTCAACTAGGGAAAAATTCAAGAAATCTGTAATTTTACTGAACAAGAATAGGTGGTTAAGAAAATAACGTGGATAAGTTTATATTAGTCTTTCATAGATAG
>JAQIWA010000853.1:0-24263 GCA_034693305.1 Eueremaeus valkanovi
TCCAATACTTTCTCATATATGAAATGTACACAATTTTAGTTTATTCCTTATACCCTTCCCAGTTTTTCACAACTCTGCTTTACGGACTTTACTGACAGTAAATCTAAATAATTAGTAAATGTTTTATATAAATAATTAAATAAAACTTATGTATAATTAAAATTGAAAAATAAAGTATTAAAAACCGATTTTCTGTTTCAATGGATTATATATTCGATTCAATACTAACTTATATAATATAATAGATTCTTAATCTTCACTGTTATTTGGAACCAATTGTTACAAAATTATGTAAAGTTTTAACTTTTTTTTTATTAAATATTTTATTGAAAAATCTTTGAAACAAAGTTTGAAAATTATTTGTCTTCCAATTCTTTTGAATAAGTTTAAAGTCCATTACTCTATTAATAGGGAGGCCCAGGCTATACAAAATGTCTTGGCATACAATTTGGTTGTTTTTGTTGCGTACACTTCTCAGTTAGACCCTTATTATTTTGTGGTCAATGGCCTATAAGTTATCTCCAAACACCTCACCCCTAGGCATAGCCCTGAGCATCCCTTCTGTTGAAATGGAATGAAATATGGAAATAGTTTTCATTTGTTTTGCATTCGAAGTCTAAAGAAAATAATAATAAGTATATAATTATACTTCAGTCGAGAACTTGAACTCTAAAACTAGTGAAGCGTTTCTTTAGAAGAAGTTTTAAATAAAGTATGAAAAAAAGTAAAAGTGAGACAGGTAACAATTGAAAGTAAATTGTAGTCTATCTCATTATGCAGTGTCAGTGCTCTCCCTCCAGACCACTTCCTCTCCAGTCCTGTTCAAAGTGAAGTCATCCGTATAAATGAAAAATAAGTTCTTATCTTAAAAAACATTACTTTTGTTGTTATAGTTTAGAAGTTCTGACTTAGACTTGAATTTAGAATAAAAATAAGTTTTGCCTCAAATAAATTGAAAAATGAAAATAAAATCTTTATTTTATTCAACGATTATTTGGTTAATATATTTAAATATCATCTCTCTATGTGTTTGCGAAGAAAATATAACAGAGATCATAAAGACGGGTAAATATTATATTTATTCAATTTTAATTTCAGTCAAATTATTTATATTTCGTATACACTATTAGATGAGAGTTAATCTGAATATGATGACCCTGCAACATTTTGCTCCAGTTAATGCTATAAAACCTTAATTACTATTATTTTTAACTTTTTAGTTGAATTTTAAAGACTTATTTCAATTTTCTTTTTTTGCATATAAATGATCTTTTCTTATCTGACTGCTTTGCACCTTGATCTTTTTGACATTTCGTATTTCAATTTGAAACTTATTCGGATGTCTTCTCAAATTGAAATCTAAATGACTTATTATTTGTCGTCGAATATAAGAAATATTATTTAATTTTCTAAAATGCTTAATGAAATACACTATTCGGACAAAAATTGAACCAGTCTTCAGTAGTGAAGACCTTTTTACCCGTCTTACTCTTGAAAATAAGTATCCTGGATAACTAAGAGGTGCTGAGTTAAAGTCTTTAAAGTGTAATTCGACTAAATTCAGATCCGAAGTCTATAACACAATATTTTAGACAACATTTCAAACTTTTTATTTTACCTAATCTAGCTTGATTACTTAGCATTCCTAGTACAAATATTAGAATGAACATGTTTAATTCAAATAAACATGAATTTAATTTGTTAGCTGTATTGCACTGAAGTGTCTTTTACAGAAAGGATTGAATCCCATATAAAACAGACTGTGCTATACATAACAAATAGATTCAAAAATTGTTTTGTCGTAGATTACGGACAGATCGAAGAAATAGTTGAGAATAAGAATGAAAATAAAGTTGAATTCATTTGGAAAGTCAATGACTTTTGGGAACTCGTCGCTACTGAACAGGAACTGGTATTCTCTACCAGATTCTACACAACTCGTCCGGGTTATAGGCTCCAGATGATGCTGATTCCAAACACCACCTACTCTGACAATATGGCATACCTGGGCACTTTCTTTCGGTTAGTGACCGGCTTGTACGACACAGAAGTCGAGTGGCCCTACAAACTGAAGACTGTCCTCACAATTGTCAAACACAACGACAACAATAAGAGTCAAAGCAGTGATGATTCCGATTATCTGAAAGTATCTGATGGACAGCCTTTCCCAGTCATTCCCAACACTGATCCGTGTCGTTTGCGCTCATCATTTCTGCGTCCTTCGGCTGACCAGGACTTTAACCCGAGTCCTGACGGTTGCGGTAATCGCAGACACATTGCACTGAATGTATTGCAACGAAATCAAGAAAAATATTTGAAAAATAATACGCTTTTCATTAAACTAAGTCTATATCTGTCTGACTACGGGTCCGGACATAAAACGGCAGAAATGCTTATGAAATACAATCAATTGGTTTCGTACTACGAGTGGAGTCTCAAAGACTATATGACGGCTCAGAATAAGTCACTGATTGAAGAGAAAATAGTTGTACTGACGAGTGAACCCTTTTATACCCATAAAAACGGATATTTAATGCAATTGTTTATGACTTTATTGCCCAAAAGGAATGCATTCGCCATATCATTAGCAATGGCACAGGGAGATTATGACAGGTCTTTAATTATCATTTCAATCAATTAGATATTTGCAAAATATTTGTATATCTTATTATAAGTCAATTATAATTAAGTAGAGGACAAAAGGTCTCTGAACTGAAAACTAAAGTTTGACCTTGTCTCTCATGCATGACCTAGGTATCTTCAATGGCCATTCCCGTACAAGTTTGAAGTGGCTATAGTAGACCAGAGCCCTGGCTATTGGAAGAGAGACTACTCAATCGGAATGCAACCCTCGACCAGTGAATGTGGCACAGATCCATTCTTCATGCCCTCAACTTATCCGGATTTCTGCTTCTTAGCGGTCCAGTCAATGGAGTTATTGACCCTGACACATTATAATTTCATAGTGAACAACACAATGAAGATTAGTTTTATGACTAAATTCGGAACATATTCTATGAGAAAACAATCGTCTCTTTTGGTTGAGAACAAAACGCTTGTCTCAGAGTATAATTGGCTGATCCCTGCAATCAGTGGTAAATTAGATAAATATGATTTGGTTAGAGACAAACCAAAAACTCTGGCCTCCGAGGAGTTCTACACAAATGGACAAGGTACTTATGATTCATACTTTACAGTACTATAGGTATATTTTGAATCAAAAGAGTATTAGATGTGCAGGAATGGCATGTATTGAATATAAACATATTATTGGCAGAAAAGTATTGATTAAATGTTAACATCAATGAAATTATATCATGCAGTGGATTGTCAGTACAATTCATTGAATGTTGATTAAAAATTATAGAATAGTTAAGGGTAATTACTTGGTGAAAACTAAAGTTGCCTGGCTCATTTCTACACATTGATGTGCAATATAAAAAATAGAAATATTGTCAATTTGATTATTAATTGTCTGCAATTATGACTGCAATTCAGGCTATTTGTGTCAAATAATAATGACAGTCAACCGGTCGGCAAATAATGACTATACGATTGGACTGGAATTGGCTATAATTGAAGGCGAATACGACGGAGTACTCGAATGGCCGTTCAATAAGACATACGAATTGTCTATTGTTCGGCAAAACAATAATAACAACAACAATAATAAGATCGCAGATCTGATTGATATAAAGAACTTCATTAACCCGAATGACAGCGATTGTGACAGACATTCGTTTCAGAAGCCCATTGAACGCAACCCTCCCTGCGGTCAGCGCAACCTCATCTCATTCAGTCGTATCAGTCGTTCACAAGATTTCCTAAAAATGGGTAATCTTTTGGTCAGAGCTCGCATTCATCTCAACAGTCTTTGAAATAATTACTCAGATCTTTGAAAAGCTTTTGTGAAAAGACTCTATCAACTGAACTATGACACTATGACTATGACTGGATCATTTTTAACATTATTTAATTACTAATTAATTTATCTGAAAAATCAACGAAAACTCTAATGAATAAATTGAATTGATCCAAGTTGCTTTAATTTTTTTCCCTAGATCTTACTTGAAATTGATTTTGCTTTCATAGAACACTCTGGGTGATTCGATTGTTTCTTCAATGCACATTAATATAACAGTTATAGAAAACTAGTTTAAAATATATACATATTATCCCAGAAAGAGCAAGGTATTTAGAAAATTTTTCTCATTTCGGTTATACCGGCATGCAGTTATTTGGACGTGAATGCGGTACATGTTTTTCTAATATGATTACAATATTTGATAATGTTTATAACCAGGATGAATTGATGATTATTAGGTTAGTTTTACCAAATCATTGCGTAACTTATGAAGAAATCAGCCGTACATTGAATAGGTTTGAAATCATGTGACAGGAGTTTGTGTACAAACATTGTATTGTATTGTTTTGAATAACTCTATGAAGTATTCAATGTTTGAATTTTCACTACTATTTGATTCAATTTTATTAAATAATATTTGATTGAAATTATGGCTAAATTATTGACAAATGATTTGATGCATGAGTTGAGAGAAGAGAATAAAAGACTTTTAAATGATTTACAAAACTATCGGAAATGTTATGAAATTGTTGTGAAATACAGAAAATGTTTATTAGATTTGAATAATAACTGTATTTGTGATCAAAATATTGAAACGAAAAGAAAATTAAATGAATTGGAAATTGAGTTCAAATCAATTGATGAGAGAATCGATAGAAAAGAGTATTCAAACGAATATGTATTGAATGGCAAACAAAGCAATCAATCGATTGATAAGCAAAACATTGAAATCAAATCCGAAGTCATTGACCGACAAATCGATTGCCAAACAGATTATGAGATCGATATCGAAGAAAACGATGGAAGCGTTGGAAGTGTTGATGAAAACAGTGCTTCCGATCAGAGTTTGGATCAAAACTATAGCTATAATACAGAAGAGTTTGGAACCAATACTACGAACAGAAGTGAAACCAAAGTTAAGAAGTCTTTGAATTCAGAGCTCAGACAACGAGAGTATGAATGCCATGAAATCGGATGCGAATCCAGTCTTAAGACAATCAAGTCTTTAACCAGAGATCACTCAAAGGATGGACTCTTTCAGTGCGATTACTGCGGATGTGATCGCAGTTTCAAATATAAACACCATTTGACTCAACACATGGCCAGACATTCAACTGTTCGTCCCTTTAAGTGCGATATAACGGCATGTCTTAAGAGTTATTCAAATGAATTGCATTTAAAACGACATCAAAAGCAATCGCATGACACGAATGAGTGCACAAAGAGATGGAAGAAATACGTGTGCGATTGGATCGGATGTGCGAAGAGTTTTAGCGCAAAATACACACTAATAGCACATAAGCGCCGACACAACCAGACAGTGAAGAGTAGACTTCGATGTGATTTCAATGGCTGTCAATACGAGACGCGCTATGAATACAAACTAAGACAACACAGAGTCAGACATTCAGACGACAGGCCTTTCAAATGCGGACTAAACGGATGTGAAGTCAGATTCAAAACTAAAGGCGATCTGAATAACCACAGGAGAGGTGTGCATAACCCGAACAGGCCCTACGTGTGCGATTGGCCCGGCTGTGAGTCCACTTTCAAGAGTAACTGTCTCTTAGAAGAACACAAATCCAATCATTCGAATGAAAAGCGCTTTAAATGTGATTTCAATGACTGCGAGAAATGTTTTAACAGTAGAAAGAATTTATGGCAACACAAGTATAACGTTCACAATATGGTCAAGAAGTTCACGTGCAGTTGGCCCGGCTGTGAGGCCGTCTATAAGAACGGCTGTGATTTGAAATATCATTTCTCTAAACACGAAAATCGGAAACAATTTAAGTGTTATTCAAATGAATGCGAAAAACGGTTTAATAATTCGCAGGATTTGAGGAAACACTTGAAAACACACAATAAGTGCAATAAAAGCAATCGTTTATTGAAATGTGATTTCGACGGATGTCTCAGGAGTTTTGTGTCGAAGAAAAGAAAGGAAAACCATATGAAAGCCATTCACTCTAACGAAGAACATGTGTGCGATTGGCCCGAGTGTTACGAGAAGTTTGAAACTGAACTCAAACTGAAAAGACATAAATTGATTCATTCGGATGACAGACAATACAAGTGTCCGATCAGTGGCTGTGATAAGAGTTATGGAACGGAATTGCTTCGTATGGAACACATCAGAGGCCACGACAAGAAGTATGTGTGCAATTGGCCCGCGTGTGACAAGCGGTTCAAAAATAACTTCCAATTGACTGAACACCTGAACACTCATCAGAACATTCGGCCGAATAAATGCCAATACAGTGGTTGTGATAAAGCGTATGCAACGAAAGGCCATTTGATTCAACACATCCGAATCAAACACTCGCTATAATACACGAATCGTATTATCCGTTCAATAATTGAGTATTTATTTGAAATTTATTGAAACTTAATATATATTTGAATTTTATTTATAATAAAATAAATTAAATTCTTATTATTAATTATAAAATTTATTTGTATTGCAATTAATTCTCTATAAAAACGCAGAAAATATTTTATATTTATTAATGCTTTTAATGTAGACACTGGTGAACTTTGAGTACAATTGAACAGGGTATTCAAGACCATAGCATTCAGCCAATGGCTCATATGAACAGTTATACAGAACATTAATTATAGCCTTTATTACTACTGTATAGCAACTGCTTATAGTCTTATCAAATATAACATCACAACAAATGCAAAAGGTGAAAATGTAAGTGAATAACCAAGATCATCAATATATACAACACAATTAAGTCAACTTATAATCACTGATAAAGTGGTGCAAATCAGTGCATAAATAGTACTCTTTTTATGATTTATTATTTTTATTCAGAATTTTTCCGCTTAACTCATAAATTACACCTGACCAGGGTCACACAGGCTCAGTTCATTTCTTTCGTTTCATTTGCTCTGTTCGAGACGAATACAACTGTTATTTGAATTGTCAGACAATTTCAATATAATCAGTAATTATTATGTAATTATTAATTACAGTGAATGCGAGAAAAGCTTTAAAATTGAGAGCTTTTGAGAGAATACTTGGAAACACACTATAAGATCAATAAAGTATTTAAATTCTAACAATTCGTTTTATTTTGATCCAGATAAATATGATCAGGTTGAATATAAGACTGGCTAATTCCATAGGAAAACATAGCATTTGACTGTATTGTCTAAAATTATCTCATCTCATCTCCAAAGTATACTAATTCTGTTGGCCTAGTTTCAAAGCTCCAAGCAAGAATGCTGTATTACTTTATAGTCAACTGTATCACTAATAAACTTGACAGAGCAGAGGACAAAAGTATAGACTCCGTCTATAGACTAGTATTTCAGAGCCTTTTTCTTGATTATGAAATTGAATACTCAGTCAAATGACTATTCATCGAAACAGAAGAGCATTAATAGAATACAAATGTTGACACATGTCTGCTATGTCTGCCTTAAGGCTTATGATTCTCTCTGTTAATTCATTTATTATACAAAATATAGAGTATCTAAAAATTATTCATAACATTAATGCAAAATTTCAATGCATAGTAATCTCCTGGGGGTTAGCGCTTAATCTAGATTGAAGCAACATTGCAAATTATTTCAATTTTTGACCAAGTAACAAAAAACTATTTGTCTGCTAATTGTTACCCCAATTATCGATGAAAATTTAAAAACGCTTTATTAACTCTAAAATCATTTCTAGAATATATTTTCAAAATCCTATACACTTAACTTAAGCGACTTAAGTATACCTTGGCAAACTGACAAGCGCACCAAAAATTTACCCGATTAATAAGTTAATAATTTTTTGCGTCAATTTGAACTAACAGTGTATCTAAAAAGCAAAATAATATAGAGCTTGAGCTAATAGTAAACTAATATAATCAGAGTTAGAAAGTATTGATTTTGAGCTTAAACCACAGTATACCTAATAAGTCTATTGAAAAAAATGAACTGTCTTATAATCTGAACTTTTCCATTCAATTCAGCGCAAAATATAGGAAAAAACTTTTAGTACTCAAACAGATAGCAGAGAGAAAAACTAATTAATTTTTTTGTCATTTTCTTATCGATTGATTGCATTAAATCAGAGACAAAATGTTTAATTCAATTAGAAATACAGCAATAATTATAATTATAATTGTATTAATTGGCAAATGTATAGCGACAACAGAGCTATTGGCCCAATTGTTTAATGGATTCGTACAGCAATCGATCGGTGGCAGCGATGCAGTGCAAACAGCACTGGAAGTACAGAATTCGGTCAACTTTTCGTGTTTAGATCTAATCAATTATTTGTCCCAATTGTTTAATCACATCATTCTAAGACCGTTGACTATAGCGCGCCAGTCCTCATCATTTATACCTGGCATCGGCGACATATCCAGTGTCTACACATTCTTAATATCGTTATTCAATTTCTTCCAAATAATGCTAAACGACTTGCGGACACAAATGGCAGACATTCCGTGTTTGGGCGAACAGATGTCTATTTGTCGTATAGTTGACAATAATTTTATTAACCAATTGCCGAATAAGAGTCTTCTGAATCAATTGGTGAATCAAATGAACTTTTACTTTGGCTCAAACCATAATTTTAATCCACTTTACGCGCTCTGGAATTCTGGCTTTTTATCGTATAAGTGCTTCTGTAGGACGTGTTGACACAATTTCTATTCAAATATTAGCAGTCATTCATTGTATTATATGTTTTTTTATTACAGAATATTCTATTTATTTGTATTAATATAATTATTGCTGAAAATTATTATATTATTTAAATTTTTGTTATATTTTTATGTTTTGTTTTATGCGATTATTTTTAAACTACCTTAAGCTCAGTCTATGTCAGAATTAATTTAAGAGCTTATGTATTATTCATTGTATAGCAATATATTCTCAACTTTTATCTGATATTCTGTATATAAATATATATTCTTTAAAATTGTTTTTTAATACTTTTTCGCAGAAATTTTTTTGAGTTATGTTTAGATAATATTCTTTTATAAAATCTTTTTTTGAATAAGTAATCAATTCTTTAGTTATTGTTTCAGAAAACTATTTCGAATAAAAGTTTTTATTAAAACAATATTTTTTTAATTAAAGTAAAAAAAATATTAATAACTAATAAATTGAAGGAAAACAAGTGAATAGGACAGACGCCAGAATACTATCCAAGGTTTATGCGCAACGCATGATAAATGTCACGCAAACATACTCTTAGGCTTCACATACCATATAATAGTTGAGAGCATTCTGTAATCGGATCGAAATTTTGCATCAGTTCTGCTAAAGTGTTATACAGAATAAGGAGTTAGCGCTCGCTTTCCAGCACTTGTTTACTATCTATTCGTAACTTATTTTTTATATTGCGATCCATTCGATCGATTGGCGACAGTATTAGAAATCACGTCTATATCTGACATCAGTCGACACAAACTTGGTTTCACTTTCTGACCACTTTTCTGGAGTTAACGATGTCGGCCCGTCCACTAACAAGTGACCATGATGACTATGACGATGTGGAAGAAGCGGTATTCTTTTTCAAATAAATTATGCATGTTTATATTCTGTTGATATGTTTGACTATAGATTTTATTGATTTGTTCTTATTTTCATTTAAGCTAAATATAAAATACTTTTACAGATAATTACACTACAGATAACTTTTAAATGTAATATACTTTTATCCTTGATCATATCTATAATCTTGATATATCTACTGCCAAGTCTTCAGCCATTATATAATTTACTATATTCTTGATTAAGAAAAAGGTTCAGTACTTAAAGCCATATTAAGTTCTGAATCAAACTTATGATACCAATCGTGCGGAAGACAATTAAATGTTAACAAAATTGTTTTTCTCTTCTATTGACATAGCTTTGAAGTTAGCAATGTAATTTTATTCTCATTTAATTAATTTATGATATAAAAGCAGTTCTTGTCCTACCACTTTTTTAAGCTTGATTACTTCTGGTCACATTTTGTTGACTAACTTTATTATAGCATAAATTTATATATAATTATAATATTTTATATTAGTTTAGAATATTTTAGTTTAGCCTAAAGTCTTAACAATTTGAAAACATAATTGTTATTATGGCTGAGAGGAATGTATTAATAGCCAAGGTCTCCAAACTTAATTGATTTTGTAATAAAATATATGATTACTATATAATAGATATTCATTGATATTAACGATAATTAGTTGTATCCTCTGTTGTTGGGAGGTTTGGCTCTTCTATGATAGCAAGGCTCAATAAATACACCAGGGACATTTTGTTCATTCATCCATCTAGAACCATTCTTTATAAATGTACTCTCGATTAAATATTGAATACATACTGAAACGAAAATATGTTTTTATATATAATTAAATGTTATTGAACTTATGGTCCGTCCGTTTGGCCATTCTATAGCTTAATATCTCTTTGTATTTCAATTAACTTTATTTTTTATGCTGTTCTGAATGTCATTTTCAATATACTGTATAATATTTTTTGGTTGATATTTATATTCTTATATTCAATGACATGAATGCGATAATTATTTTTTTTCCGAGTCATCTGTTATTTTAATAGAGAGCTTACTACTGATGTGCATAACGTTAGTTACAGTATTAGACAAACAATAGATTTAATATAAAAAAACGAAAATGTTTTCATTCGTAACACTTTAATGGCAACTAAAATATATAATACAGACTCGCAATGAATTGCAATAATTTTCTGTTTGAAACTTAATTTTGTGGAAAGAATTATCGCTAAAATACTTTAATAGCAAAAAAAAAATTACAATTTATATTATATTATGCTTTGCTTTCAAATATCATTGCATTAACTGTTGGCACAAATTATTTATTCAACACTTTATTTATTCGATCAAAAGATTAATTATTACTAAAACACTAATTAATCTTTACAACTGTTTATGTTTTATTAAATGTAAGCAACAAATGATTAATAAATTGTTGGCATACTATTCAATATCATCTACAATATAGATTCTACATGGATTCTATGTCATTTTAAATAGCTCTCATATTTTTTTAAGAATTTCAAGAATTTTATTTATCATTAGATATAGAATTCAAATACTGTCTGTTATTTAATTAAATGACTTCAGAAGACATTCCTCTAAAAAATAATTTGAAAAATACGAGAAAAGATTAACTTGATCTTAACTATATCTGGTTGGTCAATGAAGTATAGAGGACATTTTTATAAGTTCAGTTAATTTATCAATTCTGATGTTTGAAGAAAAATCTAAAGCAATAAAAAAACATCAAATACTGTATATAAAAAAATGATGAAAAATAAAGTAAAAGCAATAGATTTTACGATTTTTAATAACATTTAGAAATAGTTTCTGTTTATACCGCTTAACAAAAGAATAATTTGTTGACATTTTCTTTTGAAACGTATGAAAAATAATTTTAAACTAACTTTCAATCGTCAGACATATCATTAGACACAGACATGTCGTTTACTGGCATATGAAAAGTCTAATCGTCTGAAGCAATGAATAGCTTTGTTATAAAATCCGTCTTTACTGCTCTGAATATATTCTTAATATTATTGTAATTCTTGTCAAATAGTTTTGTTTACATTATATTAAAAGTTTATTATTTTTCAGAATTATATTCATTTGAATGTATTTTATTCTTTGAATGCAATGATTAATAGAGATATGAGATAAAGACGGAAAAATGTGGTGTATTGAGCGTATTCGTCCAAGGCAATATTGCTGCCATTACCCTGACGACCCCTGTCTTTTTAACAGTCCATGATTTAGGCAACAATCGTAAGCTATAGATAATAATTATGAAAAGAATTTTAAGCGAAATAATTAACTATTGAATGCACTGACAGACACAGAGTTCCATAAGTTGGTGGAACATCCCTGTATGGCTAAACTAAAAGCCAGGTCCGTTTGGGTCCATGTTGAATTGCCCGGCCAAGAATTCGACGCACCAGACCTACCCGAGAGCTTTTCCTATCCGTCTATGGATGAGGTCGGAGAGGATTTGGTTAATGTTCTCAATTATTTCAAGTAAAACATTATTCTATGTAATACTCAATAATAAGCCTAAAAATAACTCTAATTATATACTTCTGTATAATTAGTTCAGATTAAACATGAATTGAATAGAGATTTCGAATTATGTATGCACACAGAGCAGTGCATATTTGCATAGCTCCTATGTACATTTTAAAACTTGTAAAAAGTGCAAGCTCAGTTTCTTAAAATGACTTATTCTGTATATCTAAGCACCTGAATACTTTGAAACTTAAAAGTACAAGCTCAGTTTATTTTTTAACCAATTTAGCATGATTGTTTTCTCATGAGATCATTTGTTCTTTTGATTAGAAATATTTTATATTTCACGCTTCATAAACACCGATAGAACGACAGTCCTGGCCACCCCATCACATTATTTTCTGCAAAATAATGTAGATTTGCTAAAAATAACTTATTTTTCTCTCCCATAATAAGCATCAAATACTGTGTGACACTGGGCGAAGGTGCTGGTGCTAACATCATAGCGCGCTTTGCGGTAATTCTACTTTCCATTCAATTACGCAACGATTGTTTGAACGAAAATATAATAATAATATAAATTTTAATCCATTTCCAGATGTCTTTTCCGGACAGAATTCTGGGAAACATATTAATCCACTGCACATGTAGTGTGGAAAGTGTTATGCAGTACTTTCACGACAAAGTAATTAATCAAACAATCAGTTTATTAATGATTTATATGTAATACACGATTGACTCGACTCTAACCATCAGATGATGACTTGGAAACTGAACACTTCGGGCATGAATTCAACGGCAGAACAATATCTAGTGTTCCATAAGTTCGGAGCGGTATATAAAATATTTATACTCGGGTTAAGTTATGTTATGTCAATTTGCTGATGTGTTAGGCATTGACTCCATTCCCAAAATATATCAACCTGTCTCACAGTTTGATTGATCGATCAAGTTATTAGACGGCTTGAAGAAAGTAATTTGAATAATGACCAAGCTTAATAAGCCGGTCATTTATAAAGAAATGTTTGGTTAAGGAAAAGTAATTTCTCTTTTAGGAAAAAACTATTTGTTTACTCAGTTATACCAATAGAAAGAAATATTTATTTTTCATACTTTGAAATTGAGTTACGATTTAATAAAATATAATTCAGTGAATAACTGAGCCATAACTTTATAAAAATAATCCGGTTTAGAAACAGTTTTCTCAGAAGGTTTGCACTTATACTCAATTTGATTATTTGAAAGAGAATTTTCAGCTGAAGTCAGAATTTTTACAGAATATTCTTGAATTCTTAGCATATATTGAATGAGTTTTTTATCCAATTTTTTTTTTGCAAAAATAACATTTCTGTAAGCTTTCTCTTTTATTACTTGCACCTGGATTAAGCTTCCTGATCAGTTTGTTCGACTCAAGGGAATGGCAAATGTTAAGCACTTGTCACTAATTGCATGCAAAGCGCATGAATACAAATAATTTTAATAAAACAATATTTAATACTAAATGAAATTCTAATTAATTTTTTCCATTGCATGAAATGTTAAACCTATTCAACGAAAATAACGCTTTAATTTTCCAATCGATATATTTATATCGATTTTCAATATTGAAAGGCTTTGGAGGTTTGAGTTTTGGATTATGGCTTTGATTGAAGCGATTGCTTATAATAGTTGAGAGAATAACAGAATTTCTATCATTTATTTACATTAGAATGAGAGCCATCAGGACAGGGATCGAGTCATTCAGGACTATATACAGAAACTGCACAGTCGTATGAATCCAAAAAATCTGAGACTTTATGTCGAATCGTATTTGGCGTAAGAAAACATACAATTCATTAATACTTATATAAAATATACGAAAAGCACTGAAAATATATGAAAATTAATGAAAAATTTTATTCATATTTCACTATATTTTATACAATAAATACGGATAAAAAAGTCGCACAGATTTGACACCGATGTTAAAGGACAAGATGAAAATCGATACTATGCTGACCTCTGGGTCACGTAGCTCGCATGCACACCATATGGACCAGATGCAGGCGCACATGGACCCGAAACTGACCACAAGGGTCAAGCTGGATGACTGCGGCGATGTACTACAGGACGCACCCGAAGCTTTTGCATACAATCTGCTCCTGTTCTGCCAGGGATTGGGACTCTGTTAGTAAACATATTATTCTATTATTCAGTACTTTTTTGTACACAAATCCAAAACAGATCCAAACATCAGATCAAATATTGATAAGAAAGCAAAGTTAGAGATCAGTCGAGTATTCGAATCAAACATATCTTTTCTCTCCTTTTCTTTTGATTGAAAGCACTTTTGAAATGAATTTTTTCGTACATAAAGAGGACTATCATTATTGTCTGTCAGTGCTGTCAAACCAGAATCTTATGGAATGGAAATGAAAAATGAATTAAAAAAGCGATAGAACAGCAAAAAATCGATAACAAATGTCATGTCGTGTGCTATCAGAAAATATTCTTTAGAAAAGTTTTTTTTCAGTAAATCTTTTCATTCAATTCTTCTTTATATTGATTTTGAATTGAAATAAATTATAACTTTTTATTAACTAATTGAATATCACATATTTGTAGCAAGATGCATTCTTAAGTTTCATATTTATTTTTATAGCAGAAAGGTTAAATCAGTGAACTTATCAAGCTTATAAAATATTTATATAATAAGAGATTTTTATCTTAAGGTAAATATTAGGAAATTTTGTTGACTTATATATATTTTATTTGAATTTAATTTAAGAAATAAAATATATTTCCTATAAAAATGTGACAAATAATGAAAACATTTTATTTGTCAAACTTTCAGAACATAACAAAAATCTATATAAATATAAATAATGTATGAATTGATTAATAAATATGTAATTATTTGTTTCATAGTTTCCGCACTTCCTGTTTCACGTCACGGATCTATTTGTGCCTAAATAGGAGTGAAGACAAGTTGGCCGACAATTATTGAAAAAATCTAATCCATATATGAATTATAGAATAAAAATGAATTCATAGAGAAATAGCAGTGATATTCATATTCTATATATTTTAGAAGAATATTCTTTATATACAGCAAAACAATACATGAATTTGGAGTTGACTTATGAATGAAGGAATTCAATATCGATATTATGTTTAACTGCAGTAATAATAAGCAAAAAATGTTTTGTAAAATACAGTTATTATTATTATTATTATTATATTTGTATTAGAGTTTTCACTGTTTTATTCTTATTATTATTAATATTTATTTAATATCAATGTCTATTTTCAAATGAATCTAGCACATAGGACCAAGTAACAATATACTGACGTGAGCTGACCTACTTTTTGACAATATTTAGGTCAGGGACTGGAAATGGGTTTTCCAGACCATATATTAAGAGAAAATCAAAAAAAAATTGGCCATAGGTCAATTATAGTCTTATAAGCACACAATATTCTGGCTCATTGTCTGTCTCAATAAGTCACCCACACACTTTATAAAGAGCTATGTTATGTAACATTATGTATTCGACACAGTATTATATTTTTGTTCTCCAATCTTATTAGTATTGTTACAAAAATTTAAAAACTATTTTATCTCTAATTTAGTAATTATGTCAAAGAATGTTAAAAACAATAAATGAAATTAATTTTCAAAATAAAAAATTTAATTTTCAAATAAAGACAAAAATTTTAAGTTATTTACTATTTATATATTTTATGTCGAAATGTGTTTAAAAAGTTTATAAATCAAAATGAAATCGATTTCAAAATATTAAAGAATAATTCAAAACAAGTGAAAAGTTCTAGATTGGAATTGAAGCTAGATGAACCGGCTAAATAATAGTAAGAAGTTGAACTTTTCCACTTGATCCGCTTAAAAAGTGTTACGTACTTTGTGAACAAATACCATATACAGTAAAATATTGACATCCAAATATGCCCGTAATTTGATTAATCATCTTTAATAAATTCAGTCAATAAATTCATACTCTATAACGAGAATATAAATGTATGCTTAGCTTATTTTTTGTAAAACAAAAAATATTCTGAGTATTCATTAAAAATCTAATCTCAAAATTGATTTAAATCGCTTGCTATGTAAACAAGACTGATATTTAGCGATGCTTTAGTACTATTTTATATTAGCAATCGATGTTGAGTTGTGTTTGTTTGTGTGCTTATAAATAGTCAGTTATTAGTATTAAATGTCAAAAAAATAAGTACAGAATTAATCATTCATTTAATAGCATATCATATGCGAGCGATTTGTTTGCAAACGCAAACAATTTTTGTTTATTAAATAAAATATCGAAAAAAAATAATATTCAAAAAAAATTTATTAATAATATTGAAAACAATAAAAACAATATTCACAGCAAAAAACTATTCAGAAAAAAGAGAGAAAAGACTCCGAAATAAAACAATTACTAAATAATAATTGTATTTAAACAACAAAACTGTCAATCATTTTGAGTCAAAAATTTTTCCCTTTTTTGAGTTAATGTTGAAAAAAGTGAACAAAAATTATAATTAATATTCAAACTAATGATTAGTATTTGAGAAATAAATATAAATAATAATCAATAATAAAGTGAATTATAATTGTATACAAAAAACTGAAAATTGGTTTCAATAACAATAGTGTGGATCAGATCTGTGTTGACATAAGCGGTGACCTCAACAGTGACCCCGAGACTGACCGGACCCTCTGGTGCGGCTCTGATGGAAGTGATGGGTTCGGCGCGATTCCTGCGTCACCACAACGGGTCGGTGCGGGGCGTGGCCTACAGTCCGACCGATAGGTACCTGTTCTGTTCGGGCGCTTACGACGGAAACGTATGTCTATATCACGCACTCAGATGTGAACTACTCAAGAGCTTTCACGTGACGACCATGGGTTTGGCCAGGAATATAAACGCCGTCAGGTTTACCAATGATGGACATCGAGTATGACTCTTAAGACACCTATTCTTCTGATCCTTATTTGCTCTTTGAATCTGACGCTTGAAATGAATTTATTTTTTTGAAATACTTGTCGTCTGATTGTGTTCTACCAATCAATCAATGGTTTAATGGTTTTAGTTATCAATTGAATTATTTATTAAAAATATTTTCATTTAATTTATCGTTTAGTGTCGAGAGAAGCCAACTGTCCTCTCGAGTGATGAGCAATGAATCCTTATTTAGGCCAAACACCCAAACCATTGAGTTCTTTAATTAAATCAATTATTTTCAATCTAATGAGTGATTTATAGATTATAAGCAATCGATTGGCCAGTTATTGGTCACTAATTCAATGCTTTATTGAACAATACAATCAATTAATGGATTTGTTTAATAATTTTGTTCAGATTTCTCATTAATTATAAATTCCGAACCATTTGTTTGACTCGTATTCATAACAATAACTAATGATTGCATTTGTTGGGCACAGATATTGGCGGCCACTACTGCTCGCCGTCTGTCAGTCCTGGACGTAGAAACTGGTCAGCAATTGATGTGTTACGACAACTGTGCCTTCAATGGCCGGGAAAGGGCGGCTCTGGCCACCGATCCTATCTGTCCGCACTTGGCCGTGTGCTCGTGTGTCAACGGCAAAGGCCTGACACTCTTTGATCTCCGAATGCCTCTGCCCTTAGATTTTATATTCGATGTAAGCATTGATTCATTCATTTGAACCCAATTTATAGTCCGATTCTATGACTCATATTCATAGCAATATTCTTATAATTAATATATTAATCTGTTTATGTGCGGCACAGTTACATCCGGATGTTATTCGGGACATAACATTCCTGCACAACAGCTGGCCATTCGTCAAATCACATCAAAGTGCACTTCTCTCGCTCTCCTGTCAGGGAATCGTTAAGGTATTCAATATTTACTCAAACATAGCATATGTTTGACTCAATCTGTCTATATGTCTGTCTGACTACCTGTGCTCTGTCTGACGCATATACATAACAACATTTATTTTTCCTTCCAATCAGTCGTTTCGATCAATAAGTCTTCACTGAATGCGTGAATGACTTAAACCATTGAATGTTTCGATTGCTCTCTATTTCTGATCCAAATTATATTGTATTCAGTGCTGACTCGAGTCTACTCTCTTAACTCAGGCGACAACACTGGACGGGCGGTTCCTCCACTGCTTCGAAGTGGGTCACGCCTCCAATACAGTGGCGCCCACTCCCGAAGAGTACGGTTCGGCACTGGACGACGGTTTCTCCTCGGTGATGATGGTGGGCGGCGCTTCCATTTCCAGTTATGTGCCCGAATCGGGTATTCAAGAAAGACAACTGTCCTCTGACTTCACTTCACAGCAGATCTGGAAATTACGCTATTCTAGTAATGGAAGCATTTTGTATGCGGCCGGTGATGGAGGGGTCATCAGGCGGTACAGGAGGTATCCTAATTACCACAAGTGTTTGGGCGAACTGTTCCGACATAAGGGAGACGTACAGGACATGGATATATCGCCTTATGATGAATGTATGACTCCTTTCAAAAACTTATTCTCAAAAAAATTTTAAATTTTTTTTAATTATTTTTATTGCAATTCATATCCAATTCATTATTAATGCTTTGAATATATTATTTGTTTTTCTTAATTTAAATCTATTTTTTGTTTGGTTTATAGTTTTGGTCACCGCTTCCAAAGATAAAACCGTTGGTCTCATATGTTTGGGTAAGTTATCCAAAAATATTTTGCTGTCATTTCTGTTATTTATTTATAATTTTTTTTGTTAATATGTTTTGATTTCTTTTTCGCTTCAATTGCTATACAATTATATAATTATCTATTGATTGGACGAACAGGTGCTCCGAATCACGGGTGGACTCAATATTGTGAACTATCGTGACATAAATTAGTGCAAAATTAAATAAATATCAAAACTAATTGAATGACAAAAAAACAAATTATATATATATTAGTAAAAAATCGCATCATTTTTGTTAAGAAAAATACAGAAAAAGCAAAACTTTTTGTTTCGCACTCTTTCGGTGAAAGCAGTGCTTAAATCAAAGCTAAAACAAATATCGTATTTATTGATAATTAATTTGAATTTAATTATAATTTAGTTCATTATAAATACAGTTATTATATAATTTGTGTTTTTATTTAATCATATATTTGTTGGAAACGAAAATTAAATGTCTTTTTATTATTATTTTTGTTGGATTTTAATTAATTAATTAATTACTCAAATCGATTGCCAGTCGTTTAAAAAATAATTTGTTTATTAATTTGACCTCAAGTTTGTGACCTCAGCCGACACATTGTCATACATTCTCATTGTGAAACCGACCCTTTTTTGAGCTAAAATGCCCTTTCATTTCAGATAATTATAGTTAAGATTTTTTTTGATTATTATTCTCTGTTATTCTTATTATCCGTTTTTTTTAATTATTGATTAATTATATTATTTTTGTTCTTAAGTTTCTATAATCCGATTGACTGTCACTTAAAATTGAAAACAAAAAACTTGTTTTTTTTGTTTTTTATTGTGATTTTTGTAGTCAATTATTATTATGAAAACACAATTTAATTGAACGATATATAAGACAAACAATTTTTAAAACAAGTCTATTATTTATATGCAATCAATGAATATATCGATAATTTGAATGAATTATTGTATTCTATTAGTGAATAAAAAAAACATTTTTTTTATATAATATATTTAACAAATCATAATAAAGAAAAATGAATTGAATATTAAGTCCAAAATTATTTCATTCAATGTTCGCCACATTGTCTTCGGATCCGCTCTTAAGACTGTCCACACGAATAAAGATAATGTATATATGAATGGAAATACTGGCCAATGGAATGGCTTTCAAAGATCCAGAATCATTTCAATTGTCTTGGAAGTTACATAAGTTCAGTTAAGGTATGACCGGAAAGTGCCCGGGTGCTCACTTATGACACATGAATACACGCTCTTATGAATGCATTACTGACAGCATTGTTGCAGAAGTTTATTATTCCTATATTTCATACAAAAACTTCAATTCTATTGTCAATCGAATCCATTGTTGTCTGAAGTGATTGACAATAATTATATAGTCAGCGCCCGAACAGTGTTTTCATAATTGCATACCAGTCCGTAGTCCAGGCTACCGTATCTCCTTAGCTTATGCTAGCTCATTTAAAATTTTTATAAAGATCCTGCACACTTTCACTGTATGGTAATAGCGAGGTATTTATCTCGATTACCAATGATAAAACATAGCAATCAATTGATAAGCAATCAAATTAGTCAAGTTCAGTCTAAACACTGAATGTCTTGAATGGTCTGGATTGTAGAAACATGGTAATCCTTTAAGAAAAGTGTGCCTATCAATCACCAAGCTTCATTTTTATTTAGATACCATCAGTTCTCTCTAGTCTTCGAATTACTTTATATAAGAATTTGAAAACAGATAATAATAAGACAAATAGTAGGAAGTTTAGATTTTTTTCAAAGAAATACAGTATATTTATAGATAAATAATGGAATAAAAAAATGTTTTATTTATTGTTTAGTTCATTCATAATAATAAATATAAAGTATTGACACAATTATTCTTATTAGTGATTAATATAGCAATTATACAGATTTATAGCAATCTATTTGATTCCGTCACCACTGCACTGCATAGCATTGGCGTCACAATTATTGGTCATTTCCTTGTGATTAGAAATGCTTTGAATTTATATTAAGTTAATTGAAAATATATATTAATATATGAGTCAAACATCAACTTAAACATAATGTCTGCCATTTTATGACAACTTCTTTGTTCATATATTTTAATAAAAACAATTAGAATACAGGGATGCGGAAGAGATGCCATGACTTTAGGTAGATGAAATCTCTACGACTTTTACCAGAGGCTATTTATGCACAATTTTGACTGAGATACCCCAATAAACTAATAGACACGATTACCCATTTAGATTTTTGCCCTTTATTACTACAGTTACTTCAATTAATAAATTAAAAATACCTCTCTTACCATCTGATCTTGCACACCTTGCACATCTCTGCATTTAATCAAAAACTTTATCAAATAATTATTTGAATGAATCGAATAACCAGTCGTCAGCTTCAGTGACTCATTGTATATGAAAGGCATTATTTATGTTTGAATGCCTTTAAAATTCTAGTACCATTTTTGATATGCTATCCCAAAACCTCACGACTGGTTATTCGATTCATTCAATTAATTAAGAATTTCTTTCCATTTATTTTAATTTGGGTTTAAATCTAATCCGGTATTATTCTATTATTCAACTCTAGTCTGAACTTTCCAATAATCAAAATCATGAGCGAGATTTTTATCCCATTTTCTGCATAACTTTACTCATTAGCTAAAAAGTGTATCAAACTATCAAAACACAGTAACATTCATAGTAAGGAAGAGTTAGCCAGCAATGAAAAAAATAAGTTCAATACTAAATGTTAAGTAGGGAGGGTCAAAGGGGGAGTTAGCCAAATTACCCACCTAGGTTTTGGAAATCGGCAAAATACCCCTGGCTTTTTGAGCCGGAGTTCTGGACTATTCAGCGGTTCAACAGTTTTAGATTTCGTACGTATTTCTAAGCACTGCTCGGATTGGTTGCAAACATACAGTTATTTGTGAAGCAATCGCTGATTGGCTCCAATTTGGACACAAATGCCAACAAATAATAGATTTAATTATTTTATTATTTAATCCAATAATTAGTAACCAATGAGTGATTCAATTGATTCTGTGATTCGCATAAATTCAGTTCCGACTCGTGTTCTTCAGTACGGACTCCGACATCCAATCGATGGCCACAACTGTGTGGCAACGGATCCCATAATCGTTGTCTTCATCTCCGGTTAGTCTTCACTTGACTTGACTTCAGGTGCACTCAATTCAACTCTATTTCTCTGTTTCTCTGTTCGTCTCTAAACAGGAAATCCGGGAGAAGTGGCCTATTATAGTGAGCTCATGGGCCACATCCACGCCCGCACCCGACTGGCCGTCATTGGCCTCTCTCACGCCGGACATAATGTGCTGCCAAGCGATCCCATTCCCAACATAAGTGGTATACAGTGTATACTCTGTAGTGTCTGTACTGTCTGTACTGTCTCTACTGTCTGTGCAGTCCATTAATCGATTAGACTATCAATGAATTGAATCGCAAACCGATTGCAATGTATTTCGACTGAAATTAATGTTTTATTTGTTTTCTCTTGTTTTGCAAACGATTCCGACTGTCAGACAATCCGGACTTGTATTCACTTGAGGGTCAAATCGTGCATAAGATGTCTTTCCTCTCGAGTCACATATCGCGTGAATCGGCGCTCATATTAGTGGGCCATTCGATCGGATCGTATATTATCTTAGAATTAGTCAATCGATACGAAACTATTCGCTCGAAAGTCAGATCAAATCAATACTTGTTTTACAGTCAAACCGATTGCTTGACTAACCTTCTAATCAACAGGTCTTGCATTCAATACTCATATTCCCGACTATTGAGTCGATGGCCGAGACCTCTGAAGCCATAAAATACACGTTTTTGTTCTCATGGCTTAAATATCCTCTTTTGGGCTTAAGTTATATTTTGAATCAATTGAATGATTCTTATAAACAGAAAATAATTCGGTTTGCGTTAAGAGCTGAACACGATTTGCCTGAATGTGTCGTCAGCGCTGCCACAAACCTATTCCACCCGAACTGTTTGCAAGCATTGATTCACATGAGTCTAATTGAGTTCCGAACGGTTTGTATTCAATTAATTACCCGATTCTCTCATATTATATGCTTGTCCTTGCATTCTATACCCCATAAAGACTGGCTATGGCTATGGCTATGGCTATGGCTATGGCTATGGCTATGGCTATGAGTGTTTAAATTGAACTCTACATTATTTGATAAACATGAGGATGGCCAAGGGGGTAACAAGCCAAAATAACCCCGGTTTTGAAAATTGTGGTTTTCGATGATCTTTGGCGCGAAGTGCACAGACTTTAAAAATGGCGAATACGTCAAAATCGGTCCCTCGACTTAAAAGGCCATTTTTACGGTCGTTGCGGCCGCCATCTTGTGCGCCATTTTACCCCTCTCTATAATCTCCTTTCTCGGTCGACCTTGCACATCTCTAATTAGAATTGAATATTTAATAGTGCAATAAATAACAGAAATTCAGTTCATATACCCGGGTTGACTCAACTCTTATCAATATTTTATTCGATGACAACTTCTAAATTATAACTCGATTTTGACATTTTTCTCCGCCAACTCCAGGGCTAGTCTTCAGCCAAAATTCTAGGCGGATCCTCGATGAAAATCTAGGAGGAATTCATATCCTAGTCCCCCTCTGCCCACCTGTGCCCATCCCTGATTTGTGTTTCACTTTAGTATTTGATTATTTGATATAATTTGCAATTTTTAATAATATTGGTCTGAATTGCGTTCAATTGCACCCTTAGTCGGTTAAGTGCACTGTTAGCAGCAATTACCACATAAGTGGGTAATTCAGTGATTATTATACTATAACTGGATTTCATTGAATCCATTTAAAGGTTAAACAATTGAATAGAGAGGCCATCGATAGGAATGAGCATAAGTTGACATTTCTTTATGGAGAGGCCGACCAGTGGTGTCCGACTGAGTACTACAAACGCATTCATCAAATGTACCCGAACTGCGATATACGCCTCGCGTTGGGAGACATGAATCACGCGTTTGTCATGAATAGGGAATCGACTTTAAAAGTCGGACAAATGGTTGTCAACAAAATTGATTCACTTCTCAAACAATTCTGATTTAAAATTTAATTCACTTTTAATACAATATTTCAATAATTGTTAAGACTTTTCAAATAATGAATTTCTATGTGTTTTGCTCTGAAATTGAATCGAATTTTATATTGAATTTCAATAAAATTTCATTAATTAGTAATTACTTTAAACAATAAATATTCCAATCAAATGACATGGAATATCACAGGAATCAAACTGCGGTTACAATTACCAAATTAATAATCTTATCAATTGTTGAGTTACACAATGAGAATCACATTTACAGTACGTTATGAAAATCACTTCTAACAGGTGAGGGGCTATGATCTGTGTCCTCGCGTTTGCCGATTTACTCGGTGCCAAATTAACACTTAGGGTTAGTGTG
>JAQIWA010000854.1:0-24259 GCA_034693305.1 Eueremaeus valkanovi
TACGGATACCGAATTTATAATCCCCATTTCTAAAGAAAGTGGTGATAAAAACATATAAATCAATAATAAGTATACATTTGGGTAAAGAATGGAATTTAATCGATATTTTAGTTTTATATACAGATTAATAGAGAAACCAATCCATTAATAAGACTTTAAAGTAAATACATTTTATGACAACTCAAACATTTTAATAGAATTTCTTTGAATAATAGATTACATATAAAACTTGGGTTAAGTATAATATAGAATATTCTTAATTATTCTTTCTATTCTGTGGTTTCATATATCCATATAATTAAAAATTCAAAATATGTTTCGTTGTGTAGGTTTGCATTTAAATTATGTGATCCGAGTATTAAAAAGAGTTTTAAATCAAATATTTTGACAGAAAAATGTATTGCAAGTACTGACAGGCCATTAGTCTTCGTTTAGTAAAATTATTCGCTGGGAATCATAACAAGTCAAGTCAACGGAATAATATTCAGTCAACAATAATACTCTATTTCCAAAATTTTAAATATAAAATAACTTGAAATTCTGTTTATTCATGCAAGGCCATTTTGACATAAACAAGAATTATGAGAGAGACATATCATGTTATAAATATATTTTACGACAATTTTTCAAAATATTTCGTCAGTCGAGTTGAATAAAGTTAGAAAGCCCTCTTCTATTCCTATAAACAAGCACTATTCGTAATAGTATCTTCATCAAATTGAATGAACAAGATTAATTGTTTGAAACCTTTCATACTCTTAATCAGTTTAGACTTCCACTGAATTCATAACTACAGTAACTCTTCTTTTAATCGACATTTGTGTTGGACTCAAACCAAGTGTAAGAATAAGCAAAATAATGCGATTCAATGCAATTGCACACAAAGCTTGAAAACTACAAAAATATTCATGACCAGTTTTCGCCAAAGTCGTTATGCCTGATCACCTCATCATGCTGATATAAGGAATGAATTCATAATGAAATTGAATAGAATTTGCCCTGAATATTTGAAACTACATCGTCAGTATAATTGAACTTGCTAAGTGGAAACGTCTGGATAAGTAACAATATAAGTATACAGTAAACTATATAAAGTAAATATAATATTCTTAAATCAAATCAATTTTTTCTCAAATAATATGCTTTTTATTCGATTGAAGAGAAAGTTTCCAAAAATCTATAAATCCATTGAAAGAACTTATTTCTAATACAATATAAAAGAAGTGAAAAGAAAATATAGAAAAAACGATTTAAGGAAAACCTAAAGCGAATCGTTGACATCGGCTATAAATTATTCATTGGTTAAAATGAAGATCAAATATTGAATACATTTATGCTATTAATGCAATGAATTATTGATTGATTTGGTCTCCATTCGGATAGACAGTTATGAACTATAAATGTTGACTAATATACTGATAAAAACTGACTGTCCGTTAATTCGCGAAACAGTATTAAAATAAATGATGCGATAAGACGGGTGAACATTGAAAAAGACATAACTTGTAAGTTCAAGGACTCTATTCTTGAATTTTTCTATAGAATAAAGAAATAACTGATCCGGATTAATCAGAGTGAAAGTTGAATTCGATTACTTGGCTTTCATGAGAGAAGACAGTTTCAAAGAGTGGCTATGAATTGGAAAATATATTAATTGATTGAATTCTTTATGGAAAAAGAAGTTTCACTCTGTCCTGATTTGACCAGTGATCAATTCTATAAAATTATACAAATCGGTCAAATGATTTAATAGATAAAGATCGGAGATACTGGTGATTGGCCACCAAAGCAATAGAACACAATTCTTGATTTGTGGTAGGGGTTAAAGGATTAGCAATATTTCCATCAGCTAAGTGTAGGCCATTTGCCGTCCAATAACATAATTTTAATGATTATAAAAATATTTGTAACTATAAAGAGTGTCTATAGTGAACACAAATGAACTATTGTTTAAATAAATATTAGTGAAGAAAGAAAAATATCTGTAACATTATTTGTACTTTTAATTAGCCATGGTTATTATTTTATTCAATTTTATTTATGAATAAGTTATTGTTTAAAAATTAATTTGAAATTTAATCCAATATTTTTTGAATATTTATAAAATAATAGAGAGAATAGTTATTCTGATCGAAATCTGATCCATTAATAATTTGATTTTCAATTTTCATATCGAGTATAATATATGACAGTTAGAAAATATTTTTAGTAATAAATCTTCATTTATTCAACCATTTTCTCTATAAAAATAAAATTAAAATAAATTCTTATTTTTGTTTACTATTTTCACACTTTTGGTGAAATAAAAATAAGTATATTTCGTAAATCCAAGGTAAACGTAAAGCTATCAGAATTTTCAGTTAGCAATTGTCTTTCAACTGATAATAGGAATGAGCAGAATATTCTCAATGTTAAGCCGTACGGATGGAAACCACCGCTTAGTGTCTGAAAACAAATAAATTATTTTCTAAATAAAAATAAACTCAAATTTTAAGAATTATTTTATAGGAATAAATATGAAATACAAATACGACCTTTACATGTAATAAATAAATTGAGAAAAAAATAAGGCCTAAAATGTTTGTTTTTTATTTGTCATAATATTTTTGGTGACTGTTTTGAAGTGCACGACAGGATGAACAGTTCATACCGTATGCGGTTAGAAACAACAAAACTGTGTTTGTCTTTGTATTACTTGTGTGCATATCAGAGGGATATGTCATTAAATAGAGATATATTCAAATGTAGAATAAGATCAATATTTATCGACTAATTTATAATCATTTGTCATCCGAACAGAATTGGTATAAACAACGAACAATACTGTATAACCAATATTAACAGTAATTATGAATTTCTATAAATATTTATTTAAAAATAAATTAATGGATAGTTATATAATCAATGAATATTTTGCACTTAAAATATTTTTGAATAATTGAGCGTTTGATATGAGAAGTTTCATTAAAAAACTAGCCGTTGATCAGAAAAATGTTGCAGAAAGTGGTAAAAAATGTGATCGAAGCTAAAAATGCTTTACTTATTAAGAATATTCAAGTAATTGATACATCCATACCATTGAAGGAGAGATTGTGCGTTAAAAATGAAATCTTGGATAAATTCTGTGATGAACTACAGGATAGGATGCATATGAAGAAAAATTATTTATTTAAAAATTATTTAATACTTATTCTACACATAATTACAATAACCAAAACTATAATTTGTGTGACATTTACGCTGAGTCGAGAAACGCATATAATATTGAGTGACTTTGTGTTTTTGGTCGGCGGAAGTGAAAATCAAATGGAATTCGCGGTCATTCTTACATTCATTGCTGGCATTTATTTTCACGATTTGCTTCACTTTAAGTCATCGCCGAAATTATTTGTTTGGAAACAATTATTTGATATGATTAGAGGCCTAATAGCACCAAAGCATTTGCACCTATATACTTTTGATTCAGAAGTTTTGCTCAGGTTTCTAAGCAGGTCGAAGCTTGTCTTTATCTGGGTGAAATATTCTGTTGTATATCTAGGTAAGATAAGTATGGAAGTATTATATCTACTTAAAAATCGATCAAGTTGCTAACTTGATTAATAACTAAATTGTTAAAAAAAACTTTTTTCAATGCCTGTACAGGTTTCACAATATTTCTTTGTTTCGCCGGGATCAATATTGAATTTCTAACATTAAAGCAATCAATACAGTCCTTCCCCTTAACTCTGGTTCTATCGATGAGCTGTTATTTTCTAATCTACGACATATTCATATCGGATGCTCTCCTGTGCCTAATATTCTATTATTTTCAGTTGAGATCCAATAAACTGAATGACAAACTCGAGAATCTAATTCTGAGCGTAAATCTCAATATAAACCAGCGGTTAGTCTATGAAGTGATCAAAGATCACAATACTATTTGTTCACAAATAGCAGTGTATAACCAATTCTGGCAAAAACACTACTTCGGTATCATATTCACAATAATCCCGGTTAATTTGGTTGTATTGAATCAATTTCTATTTGAAGACCTAATAGTCTACATCCAGATAATGTTTGGCTTCATAATAGTGAGCACTTGGATATTCATTTTCCTCATCTCATACATGGCTTCCAAAGTCTCGAATCGAATACATATTTCGGCTAAAAATTTATATAAAATTCAAATACAATTAACTGAACCAACACTTGACGTGAGGGTTAAATTGAAAGTATTATCTACTTATGAGAGAGTGAATTGTGAGAAGAAAATTGGATTTTCTATTAGATCTCTACTCGTTATGACATATCCAGCTCTTTATAGAGTAAGATGTATTGCGAATATTTCAAACTTGAATTTTAAATTAAATAAAAATATAATTTTATTTTCAGCTCATCGTTATGTATATACGATATTTCATTCTAAACCATCGCTTATCCAAAAACCAATAAAATATTACGAATATTTGGAATGAAATATAAATATTATAAATTAAATCATTAGTATAAATAAGTTTAAATAAGCATGCTTAATTCATTAATTGCATATCATATAGCAAACTGAATTGAATTGTTTGTTATTCATAGACGCCGTGCACTCCACTAAAGTTGATATTGTGTGCGGACTTCTATTAGCCCGGTCATACCCGAACTTTTAACAATTCTTGGATAATTATGTATTGTGGAGCATCTTGTTAAAAGCTTTATGTTTTATACCATTTGTATACAGTAGTCAAACACAAACATTATTTGAGCTTGATCAGTTACGGTTAGTCATCAAACTATAATTATTGATACAGATGTCTGAAATAATATTATAGTTGTACAAAAAAAATTGAATATAGGGGGTAGAGGGGGGGTTAACCCTTCCCGAGGATTTTGGCTGAGGCTGACCCCCCTCTGATTTTTGAACTTTTAGGAGACCCCCCCTCTAATTTGTCGCTGAGCGAAGCGAAGCGGCAAATTTTCAATGATTTTCGGGCAAATTTTAGGGTATTTTCACTGATTTTGGGGCAAAAAATTGAATTTTCCCCAGATTTTAGGGCATTTTCACTGATTTTGAGGCAAAAATTTGAATTTGCCGCATATTTTAGGGCATTTTCATTGATTTTGGGGCAAAAATTTGAATTTGCCGCAAATTTTAGGGAAAATATTTGAATTTGCCGCAATTCTTAACCCCGGGCTCTACCCCCCCCCCTAGGAAAAATTTTGGCTGACCCCCCCTGTCGTCCGACCCATTGCCTATCTCTGATCTACATGTATTTATAATAGACAAAGATTTTATTCTGGACAATTTGATAATCTGGAATACTTGCTGAATTTTTATTTGAAATTCAATATTGTTATTGAATAAAAGCAAAAATAGATTTAATGACATAAATATGGAAAAAATATCATTGATTTTCAAAAGAAATACACTATTTATTTATAAATTATACCTAACTTCAAAATGCAGGGATGAGCAGCATCATCTTTTAATTGAACCTCATCATCTTATAAGATCATGCAATTCAGCTCTAATACGTTAACCAGTGATTCAATTCTAAGAGTATAATCAAAATTCCGATCAACATTCACACCCGAGTCAAATAATGAATGAAACACAATGTATGCTTGATAATATTGCCAGGGTATTTTAAATTACTTTATATTATATAAGTTTACATAATATAATATACAATACCTTATATACTGGTTATACTAAATCATTAAAATGACATAATCAACCAACAATGCTGTATGATTAAAATTAAGTTGCAAGATCATTGGTCAACACTGTTTTTAAAAGCATACAATTAGTGATTAATTTTGAATTACTTGAACGAAAAATTAATTAAATAATACAGTGGTATAAGAATATGCAATCCACACATCAATTAAAAACGTGTCAGGTCACACAACAGTATATACAGCAGAAATAAAAATAAGAAAAATCAATAATTTATATGAATAAATATCATGTAAAGTCACGATCATAGAAAAAGTGTCAGGGTATGTCTGTTGTTCTGTTATCCACACTTATGTTGTAATGAAGAAATGTTATTTTAAATACTTTTATGTGAAATGTACACTGACCATTTTATTGAATAGTGAATTTGAATCAAATTATTTAAGTTTTGAGTGCTTTACTGGAAGTGGTCTTTTCATTTTTATGTTAGGCAAGCATACAGTCGACTCCCGGTGACATTCTTTCTACGAGCGAGACTGTACTATAGTCTATAGATTTTCTTAGTAAAGCTTATTTTAAATAAAATATTTTTATTGTAGTCTAAGATATTATTGGAAGAGATAAAGCGGAAAAATAATCATGCTAAATAAAAAGAATTTTAAAGATGTGGTAAAATTAACTATAATATCAAAGAATGTCAAATATCTGGACACAAGTGTTCCGATCAGACCTGACCTTAGAGTGAAAAATGATTTCATAGATAAATATTTTAACAAATTAGAGAACCGACTGAATGGCGAACAAACTTATTATTTGAAATCATTTCTAATAATTTCGATTTATTTAATAAATATAATGAAAACAGTTTTTGTAATGTTTGTGGACTTGAGTACCGAAACGCGTATAATGTTAAGTGATTTTTCGTTTATGTTGGGAGGAATCGAAAGATATACTAATTTCGCGGTTTTGATGGCATTCATAGTTGCGCTCTATTTCCACAAATTGTTTCATCTCTTATCTGACAGAAAATTGTTTGTTTGGCTCAATCTGTTCCGTATGATTCGAGGTCTGATTCCGCCCAAACAACTACATCTCAATCCTATCGATTCAAACATATTGAGAAAATTCCTGAAACGATCCAGACTTATCTTTCAGTTACTCAACTATTCTATTGGCAGCTTAGGTAAGAATTTCATTTTGAAAACTGAAAACTGATTTCCAAGTATTTGAATATTACTGTCACTGAAAACAGGTTTCTTCATATTCTTATGCTTTACTGCCGTTTGTATTGAATTCTTAACATTAAGACAGATATTAAAAGCATTTATTGCATCCGTTTTACTGGCAATCGGTTGCTATCACTTGATAGTAGACTTCTATATTTCTGTCTCTTTATTATACCTTATATTCTATTATTTTCATTTGAGATGCAATAAAATCAACAAAAAGTTACAAAACCTGTATTCAGACCTTCACATCAATATTGGGAATCAAATCAATTCAATCGATAATATAATCAGTGATCACAACAGTATTTGTTCGCAAATAACACATTACAACAAATTCTGGCAAAAACACTACTCGGGTATCATTTTTGCTGTCGTACCGTTGAATCTGGTTCTGTTGCATCAATGCCTTTTCGAAGACCTCAAGCCTTATGCACAGGTATTGTTCGGGTTAATAGTAGTCTGTACCTGGATCTTCATATTTCTCATCTCATATTTGGCATCATTTGTATCGAAACGAATACATAATACGGCGAAAAAGATATACAAAATACAATTGAGTCCTTCTGGCCGTAGATTCCATCCCAGGGTCAAAATCAAATTAATGTTGTCATTCGAAAGAGTAAATTCTGTTAAAAAGATTGGATTTACTGTCAGATCATTGGCTGTAATGACATATCCAGCTCTATATAGAGTAAGAATAATATTTATTTTTTCAATTATTTTTCTATTTATTATTTATAATATGACCAAGGTTGGCAAACTCTGGGGTATTCAGTGGATTATTTGCTTAGCGACCAAAATAAAGTGAAATGCATTGTATTTCTCAATAGTTTACTGGAAAACAGTAAATAATGATTAGTAATGTTCAGCTGAAAACACTTAAATCAAGCCTAACTTGGTCAATTTGCTTGTTGCCACTCTTAAATATAAATAAAATAGAAATAATAATCATTTTTCTATTGGCAGCTCATCATAATGTACATCAGGTACTTCATACTGACACACAAGTTGGCCCGAAAATAGATGTCATTACAAATGGAATATTTTTTTCAATTATTTTTCAAAATAAAAAAGATTTTCCGCAAATTAAAAAATAAATAAATGAAACTTATTTCAGCTACAATTATCAAGGAGGCACTTGCGCGGTACTTATGGTTTGCATAATTTTGATTTTGAATCGAACTATAATTTCATATTAAGATAAGTAGATGCTATTTAATATTGAAATAAAGCCTGGTATTTATTCAACTAATTTTGACAACGTATCTGAGACATTAACCTTGTTTAATAATATAACAATATAGCACTTTTTACTTAATAATTTAAGCCACCTTGCATATCATTGTCTTCACTCATATTTAAATATAAGATTGAAAATCACATATTTATTATCGGATGAACTGTTGAACTCTAATCGAAAAAATCAATTGTCAAGGTATATGAAACAAACGGATGCGTCGATTGCTTTCTTATCAATGAAAATAAATGATTGGAATTTTTCTTACATTAAATAGAAATTGTTTTTGATTTTGAATAAAAAAAATATTCAGCAAAATATCTGATAAATTGATTTTCAATCACAATATATGACATAAATATATAGAAATTTTTATCTTAACTTCGATTCACAGAATATTCTTCGCTCAGAGTATAAGTATATTCTTTACGTAAGACTTATTTATAATAAATTAATAGTAAATGTATTTATAATAGAATTGTCTCGAAATTGATTATAAAATTTTGATCAGAAAAGATCAGAACTCCTATACTCTACTCGTATTTAATATGCATTAAAAAAATAAGATTAAAGAAAATAATAAAAATCAGTATTGAATCGACTGATCGATGATATGTTTTATCGGATCTATGGATAGAAAAAAAATATGATTTATTACTATAATCTATCGTTGACTGCAATCACACGGAAAATCATTTTTTACCTTAAAATAAAAACAATCAGTGAATATAGTTCTGAACGAAAGAACAATAAAAAAGTAACGAATGATAAAAAAACTTTTGAAAGTCAGGAGAAAAAACATTCTTTTATTAAAAATGAAAACCACCGGGTAATGTTTTGTTTTTTAATTATTAATATTCACTGACGGAAGATATGATTAGATTTTTCGTTAATAATTTTAATGAAATTCTTACCGTATTTTCCCGCAACAATAAATTATAATAACGGAAGCGCTTAAACAATAATTATTAAAATGACTTTTACAGTATTGTACACTTTCTGATATGAATAGAGGGAATGATATCCTCATAATTATAGATAAATATTTCAGTTCCTATCGATATAATACTAATTATTTAACTTTTGACTTATAACTAATCTGATTGGTTTAGTTGCATATAAAATGTTTGGATATCTCATATAAAACTTGTGCTAAATTAAGTAAATAATTCACCTTTGCTACTTGTGATCAGCTATGTCTGACTGAATTGCAAGCATTCAATTTGTCAGAGTATTGGAGGCAAAGTGTGTTTCGTAGTGACAGACATAGCTGGATAGCTTTATATGCAGAATAATAGTGTATTATTTAATTATTGATAATTATATATAAATAATTGATTAGAATATTGGAATAGAATTTATGAATTATTTAAATATATTTTCATAAAATATGATTACATTACACAGTGTTTTCTGAATACTTATTAATTCCTGAAAATATATTATATTTTAATATAATATCGATTATTCAGAATAAAAATCAAGTTTTAGATTATTCCATACATACAACAAAACAACAACAAAAAGAATATTCTGTACAATACCTATGGAATAAAATTTGTCTGATATATAATCAATCATTGAGTGTATGAGGTTTTCACTATAAATCTATAGTAAAGTACTGTTCGATTAGGTGTGTCCTCACATATATCAAACACAACTCTATCCATATATTGCAACAGAAAGTTCAAAGAAAAGACGGCACAGAATAAGATTGAGAACAGGCATAAGAATCTAGTTTTACACATCATTAAGCAATTGATTTCCTGTAATAACACATTTTAGCCGACATTTAACGTTCAAATGTATGCGATTAAACCCAAACTCTATAATCAAATACAATCAGCAATAAAACTGTTTCAGAAATATTCTAATCATTAACTTATTTATCAAAATAAAGCTCTACTGCTTTCAAACCGAGCCATACATTCAATACTGTATATCAGATAATAGTATATCTATAGTTATGGACTTACAGTTCAGATGCTCACAAACATTCATATAAACTACAGGAGAACACAAACTGTGCAGTGCAGTTTTAGCAGCTTATATTGAATGTTCACATTTATAACACAGGTGATATGTACGTTTCATACAAACCTTGCAATTTGAAGCCAGTACAGAACTAGCAATAAATAAATTCGCTGCACAAAAGGCTTTCCCTTAGAGGTATTGGAGTTTTGACTAAAATATGACTACAATTCAGCGAAACTTTCATTTAATTGATCTTCGATTAAACCAAATTCGGCTTATTTTTCATGAATGACATTTTCTATCTTAGATTTCCTCTGGGCTTTCGCACATTAGACAGTGTCAATTTATATTATGCTGCTAAACCAGACATCTCCAACAGTGCACCTACAGTACGTATAATTTACTAATTCAGTCTTTACCTCAAAATCATATATAATTGAAGAGCAATGAAGTCTTTGGAAAATTGAAAACTATTTATAAAAACTACATTTCTTTCAATTGTGTCTACACGGATATGAAATTATACCCAGAGCACTCATATAAATTCTAATCTCAATCATATGAATATAAAATTAATTATTAAGAACTAAAACTCTTAACAAAATTAAGTTTAAAATAAGTTTGAAATTATAATTCTTAGGACTGATATTGAATTCCAAGCGCATCGCTATTGTTAAGGTCGATGTTCTCCGAATGCAATTTGTTAGCCTGGCTAATTAATGAGCTCTGGGGATTTTGTTTCGTCTAAGGCTTAAATTATTCACAATTCACTTCATCCGTGAAAACGGCTGATTATTCTTAGCTTTGGTTAAACTAATTTATAACATAAAACCAATTCATACAGAGCTTGATATTAGATAGCATTTAACAAATCAGATGTACTGCTCGTTTGAGATACCGATGAAGCGAATTAAGACCTTTTAATGCTATTGACAATAGTTTTCTTTATTTATCAAATTCTTTATTTTGTTGAACTCTTATATATTTTTAGACCGGAACAGGGATGCGGAATGTTTGCAAACAGTTTTATGGCTAAGATTATATAAAATATGTATATTTTTGACAGGCAATGCGGGTATAGGGGGTATACCCCCTGTGATTTTGGCTGAGGCATACCCTTCCCTCTGTTTTTTGATGATTTGGAGGAAAAAAAACTCGAAAATGGGGGCACTTTTGGGCAAAAAAAGTGATTCATTGTACCACTTTCGGCAAAGATTTTTGGCTTACCCCCCCCCTCCTATCGTCAGACCCATTGCATATGACTGATATTTGACTTATTTGACTCGTTTTAGACATTTAGCTATAAAATTACCTCTTATTCGAAAATAAGTGACCCTAATTCAATTTAAGAGAAGATCTACCCTATTGTATTAGATGACAGTATGAAATGACTTAACATTTATAGAAATATGTTATAGAAATAGATTTATAGAATTAATAACATTAATTAACAGATTATAACAATATTTTTATAGTTGTATCGAATGCTCTTAAGACCAAAAAAGTTAGCATTAGTTCAGATTGTTTGTTAGAAACACCTGAGTGACCTAGATTAGAGAATCTGGATTCAAACAAATTATAAAATACCCAGTTCCCTACTTTATTCTTAATTTTAATTTTCAAATTTTTTTAACAAAATTGAGTATAAATTTTCAGTTTTTCTAAAATAATGCAATTATTAATAAATATCAATACATTACTACTACTGCTATTCATCGAAATTAATTGTGAAGACATATCAGACCGACATACGAATGAGACAGTTATTAAAAAAATAAGTGAGCATTCAATTGGTGACACTTTGATGACTGATAGTAATAAAGCGTCTTTGGATACAAGCCTTCCGGCGCAGACAAACAGTTCAATCCTGAACTCAGTCGTAAACAGTATTCTTATACCGATTTCTGAAAAACCAAAAATAGTTGGCGGAGTGAAGGCCAAGAACATACAGTGGCCCTGGATGGCCGCACTCATGAAAAAGAACAAGGATAAACCATTTTGTGGCGGAACTCTGATTGGCAGACAGACTATTGTGACGGCAGCCCATTGTGTCAAAGGGGAGTCCGCCTCCAGGTTTTTTGTGCGCTTGGGTGCAGACGACTTGACCCGTATACATGGATCACAATCAAAGGACATGGCTATTAAGTCGATTCGAATCCATTCGAAATACAAGTTCCCGAACAATGACATCGCTATTATAAAACTGAAATCAAAGGTCAAATACAGTAAATATATTAAACCAATTCGTTTAGCGCTCAGCAAATATGACTATACGGGTAAGTCAGCCACAGTTGCCGGTTGGGGCACAACCAGGTATGGCGGCAATGTTAGCAGTCGACTCAGACATGTCGGCCTCAAGGTGTGGAAGAACACCAGATGTGCCGGTGCTATAAAGGACAATAAAGTTACCAGTAGTATGATTTGTGCTGGAGATACGAGTGGTACGCGCAAGGATGCCTGCCAGGGTGATTCTGGTGGCCCCTTAATGCACCGGGATGACACGGGATGGCGTCTCATTGGAATCGTATCGTTCGGTGAGAAATGTGGTGACCCTCGGAAACCAGGCGTTTACACCAGAGTGACCAAGTATTTGAAATGGATCAAGAGTCATTCGTGAACATAGGGTATAGCAAGAGCATTAATAGCATGATTCGAATGAAATTTCATATATAGTGTACAATAAAAATAATTGTTTTGTTTTTCGTTGGAAAAGAAGTTCAATGATATGTAATTGGCTTTAAATATAACTATTTTTAACAATAATTATCTTATTATTCAATATATTTAATGTCAAAAATGCTTTGAAATCTATCCAACCTTTCGATAGTAAAGAAGTTCATTAAATGTATTAAACCTAAAACGGACTGACATTTTGCTCGAATATATTATAGAAACAATAGTTTCAGCCAATATTTTTGATCTAGATTATTTCTGCAAGAACATTTGAAATACAGTACTACTAAACATAGCTCCAGAAGTGTTAGTTTGAAATTAGAAAGCTACTGTAGCTTAATGGTGTCGGGTGAGTGGCTTTCCTCTATACGTGTAATGTTTTTATTTGTACTAAAAGGCTGTAACAAATTGTATATAATTGCTGAATGTGTTGGTTGTGTTAAACCTATGTTTTAAACTAATCGACAATTATCTTAATGCAAAAGCAAAGTAATCGCTTTCTTGAATAAAAATTGTCATGGTAACATTCATTGAGAAACAAACAAGAGTAGAAATGATGAGTGGGTGTGACGTGTGATGGGAGCAAAACATTCTCCATTAGGAGCTGTTGTTCATTAATGTCTTTGCAATTATTCTATTCATTAATAATATTAATATAAATATTGAATTAAATATATTATACGCGAGAAATAAAAATAATACTGTTGTTATATACGGTGTTAATTGAACCTGGGTATATATCCAGACACAATCACTAACAGAAGCTGAGAAGATATAGAATATATGTGTATAGAAGATATATGAATATAGAGAGTAGATATGCTGTAGATTTAGATAAGAACTGAATTAAAATTAAAATATGTACCCAAATATCATTAATAATACCTTGCTTATTTAAGCAAGAAAGAAATCGGAAGAAAGAAAAAATAGTTAAATCTATTCTAGCACAAAATTATGATTAATAATTATATTAGAGTTATTTAAAATATGATTTATTCAGTTGAGTCACTTTGGAAATGAAATCCTAATATATTATAATATTATTTTCCATTATTCATATAATTCGCATACAATGCAGGTTTGATTAATTTGATTTTTATTTATCCAAACATATAAAGCATTTTTATAAAATTTCAAATATGTATTCAATTTAATGATTGATTTTCTGTCCGAGTTTTCATCCAGATATGCAAAAGTGATTTATTTAAATAATTTATTGTCAATAATATATCAGTCAATACAATCATAAATTCTTTGTTAGTTTTATTTGAATTATTTGTCAGAATAATAGAAACTGAATCGAAATCCCGAAAGAAATTAGCTTTAGTTGTAAAGAATGATTTGAATCTCTTCTTATTGATTGTGTTTTGATTAATGATAACAATAAAATCAGATCCACAACAATGAAGAACTAATTAATTTCAAAGACATTTATAATATTTATTTCAATTCATATAAATATTTCTGACTTTTATTGATAACAATCAATGAATAATTGCCAAACTTTGTGAGTCAAATAGCAAAGCCTGGTCATTTGTATTACTAGTATACCAGTATAGTCTTGTTCACTCACTCTTTGCACAAGACATGAATCCGAAGCAAGTGACCGAAAAATGATTGCCTACTGATTATGAAATTATATACAGATCATGTTTAGTCCATTCAAATAAATTCAGATTATATTTCTCAAACCCTATAAATATTGCTGAAAATATAGTCCAGAATATAATTTATTTGTCAAACGTCTAGAGTCTAGACATGACTGAGAAAAAAAAATCAAAGACTAGAAACTAATTGAAAACTTTGATTAAAAATGTTTGAAGAATATTAATAATTTAAACATTAATAGATTACTAATAAGTCCAGATGAGCAGGATCATTAAAGAAAACAAGTTAATAAAAAATGTTGTTTGTATGCAATTGATTTGAAAAATCAATTTTTGTTATCTTTTTTGTTACTGATTGAACTGATTTTTGTTATTCGTTTGACTCATTAGTTTGAAAAGTGCTCTGAATTTGAGTACGAATAAGAATCGGAAGGTTTATCCAAAGCTATATATTATATAAACTGTTCGTCTTATCTATCAATGGATTTGTTGAAAGATGAGTTGAAATTTCTATTTACGATCGAACAGAACAATAAATATTGAAAAAGTAAAGAACTATTTATTGCCGTAAAAAACATTTGAAGCATTGAATATACGGTAAGAGCGGAGAGAATAGAATACATGCGCTGACAGTATGTTATAATTCTGTTATAGAATTGATAGACACAAGAGTTGCGTGTCTTTGCTGTTAAGGATTGCTGTGCTTATACTCCAGTACTGCAGCAGATCTTCTCAATTCATACGCATATAAAACCGATACCGAGAGCCAGTCAGACAACACACAGAAACGCATTCATCAAAAGTTCTGATGAATGCAATGAAAAGGTTTGAACTGAAAAAAAGTGAAGAAAAGTTTTCGCATCTCTTCTAAACAATTATTCGCATTACTATTCTGGCTGTCATTATCCGAGTTTATGTGTGTTCTCATAATATACTTATTTCAGCAAAAAGTGTTATTCATTAAAACCAATTGTTATGATAATGTGTGAGAAAACACAGAATTTTATTGGAAAACATAGTTATCTTTTATTCGTGTAATTCTTGTCTCTTATTCTGTCATTAATTCTATACTGAATACGATTAGAATGAATGAAAGTCTAATTAATTTTCAATTATTGGATAAAAATAATAACAATTTAACAGAAAATGCTTTCGATCTGAACGTTAATAACAGCACAGATATGGAAGAAGACTTAACCACAAGAAATGTTATAATAATCAGCAGTTATTCTCTCATTATCTGTATCTCTCTTTGCGGTAATCTTCTGGTCTGTAAAATAGCTTTCGGGAAGAAGAAGATGAGAAACACAACTAATCTTCTGATCGCATCCCTGGCCTTCTCCGACATTGTAATGACGGCCTTCAATATTCCATTCAACGTGGTAATTTTCACATTAATTTTGATTTGTAAATTAATACACTACCCTGTTAATCTTTCTATCAAACCATTCCAATACAAACTGGAGTAATGCCCGGAAAGATAGCTTGAGATCAGATGAACCAAATCTTTATTATAATTCTATAATTGAGCACAAATTCTGTTTTTGAAGAATACCTATAATCAGCATATTTTTAACCCGGGATTCATATAGTATTCAAATATAATATATTTTTGTATTTATCTAATGTCAAACATATTTTGCCCAATTCTATGAATGACACACTGTTCCAGTATGATATAGTATCACACCTAGCACAGAGATAGGCAATGGGTCTGACGACAGGGGGTCAGCCAAAAATATTTGCCAAAAGGGGTACAATAATTTCTTTTTTGCCCAAAAGAGCCGCTTTTTCGAGTTTTTCCCTCCAAATCTTCGAAAAACAGTGGAGGGATGCCTCAGCCAAAATCACAGCGGGTAGATCACCCTATACCCCCGATTGCCTATCACTGAACTGGCATCAATACAGGGTTGAATACAAAATATTTAAAATTTGTTTTCAAAAAGACATTAAAAAGAGTTGAAAAATAAAATCTTAGGTAAAATCAATTAATATTTAGGCCAAACTATCCTTCTGTACCAAAAAAACCATAGAGTTTTTTCGGTCAGGGTCCTTTTTTGTATAAAGATGACGCCCACAAACCTCTTAAGAAATTGATTAATCTTGAGCACTCAAAATGGTCGTAATCTGAACTAATATTATATTTATTATTCGATAGAAATAATGACTAAATCTTTTGAGATTCTGATAATAATCTTAGACTATATTCTGAGCCAATCGTATAAAAGAATTATTCATTAGTTTATGAATATCCGACAAACAAAAATTAAATTTCAACCTGGTAACACGGAGTGCTGAGTGCTGACGCTATGGAAGTGTGCTTGCTCGGGGTGAAAGTTTCAAGTTAGAGTCACTGAAAATGAGACCAGGGTTGAGTGTACGTCGGGTATAAAGTAATAATATCATCCATAACTTGTCCAAACATTTCAAACCAATTTCAAGACAATCGTCTCAAAGAGCTTGAACAAATTATGCAGCTCTCTCTCTCTCTCTCTCTCTCTCTCTCTCTCTCTCTCTCTCTCTATCTCTCTCTCTCTCGATTGTGTCCGATAAGTTGATAAGTATTAGAGCAGATATGTTGATGCGAACATGAATTTGAATTTCTACGATAGCGACACAATTTTCACGGATGATATAAAAGCAGTTTTGAACAAAACAAATACTTATACAGTCGGCTCATATTTATACAGTCTATCAGTGATGGACTCTCTCTCGAGAATCGGTTAAATAAAAGCATTATTTTATTCTATACTACAGTAGTATTGAATGCTTTTAAACATATGATTAAGTCATACGAATGATGAGTATTATTGAAAGCGATTCTAATTCTTCATGACTTGACCCGTGAGAATTCAATATAATAGCTAGATTGTTTTACGAAAATTCCTGTTACCGATTGAGATAATTGATTAAATTCTGCAAATTCTTTGGCTCTGTTTTAGAATCCAATTCACTCTCTATAATGAACTTCACTTAAAATGTGTTCAAATGAATGAAAACATTTTGATTGCTTGATATTATAGGCGCGCCTACTGCTACTGGACTGGCCGTTCGGGAGTATACTGTGCTTCTTAGTGCCATTCATACAGACCTCGTGTGTATATGTGTCCACATTCACAATGACATTGATAGCAATTCATCGGACATGTAGTCTAACGAAGAAAACGAATACAAACATGAGATCCAATCACTCTAACTATCGAATTATAGGCGCATTAATTATAATCTGGATAATGGCCGGCATTCTATCGCTTCCCCACTCCATATACAACGAATTAAAACAAGTTCCTTATAACGGGAAAGTGTTGACCCGATGTCGAGTCACTTATCCGCAACTGAACATCGATTTCCGCTTACTATTGACTGTCGAAGTATTCTTAACCCAGTATTTGCTGCCATTACTGACCACAACACTGCTGTACATCAAAATCGGTTCGATTGTCTCAAAACAGGGTAAAGTGTCGATGTCTGCCGATAATGAGCGCCGGAGGCAACAGACAGAAGCAAAACGCAGAAGAATATTGATGTTAGCGCTGGTCGTCATTGTGTTTGCCGTTTGTTGGTATGCATTGACTGATTTGAAATTCATTGCAATTATGTTTGCATTTCATGAACGCATATACAGATAGTCTCCAACTTAGCAGAGATATAGCAGAGAGTCCTTAATCTAGTCAAGTACTGTACCTTTCGTGCCTAATCTCGTGCCCTTTGTATCAAGATTATAATGGGATTCACCAAGATTACAGTGAAATGAATTAGTCTTTCGAATTAATTGATTTAAATTATAATTGAATTTCAGTTATTATACATAAACTTATAAAACATTTTCTTTACGACTAAATCAAAAACAAATAATATTCAAAACAGAATAAAATACAAACCAGAGATGCGGAAAGTTTACAATTCTAAGGGATATAACAGAATAAGACTTAAAAACTGATCCCCAAATTGAAAAATTCGAAATTCTGCCAAGATTGTCTTATTTACACCAAGGTTTTGACAGATATTCAGCATTATTCTGATGTGTTATAAATTAATGACTAAATTAAATAAATTTTTGCTTTCTATTAGTCATTCAAATAGCATATACTGAATGAGAAATCTTTTTCTGCTTCAAAACTTATTGAATATTCTCAAAAAATATGCCTTATTTTGTGTGGCATTACTGTACTCGACATCTCTGGTTCAGATTGAAATATACTTGAGATGTATATTAATAGCTTATATTCTAATATTTTGTTTTGAATACCAATTCTTACAACGAATATTGAAAAAAGACAGAAATTATTTCAAATTTATTTCATTATTAATAGAAAAAAATTGGATCTTTGTTTGCGATGCTATTGTAAAGTTCAGACACATTTTTAATTTGCAATTTAACATCACTAATACGAGTGCAGTAGAGCTTCAATGCGACAGAGATTCGCCGAAAGCAGTATTTATTTGAATGAATACTTGTTTTTTAAAGTCAATAAAAAACAGTTCACTCAATAAGTCTAGTAATTAAGAAAAGTAAACAATGAATGAAAGTCTCATTTTTCCGATTCAAGCAACTATTTAGTCATTAATTAATCCAGATAGAAGTACTTCCCGATTAACATATGATAATAGTATTTATTAAATAGTAATGCACTCAATACTTTGTTTTCGACTGGCTTATATCATTATTTTTTTCGAATAATCCAGTATACCTTGTTCAATTTGTTTATTCTTTTCGAATTAGGTTACCATTGAATGGATATTATCTTTTGGTTGACTTCAAGCTTATTAAACACGACTTCAAATTTTTCATAGTTGTAAGTATTGGCTCTTTAGTTGCGTTTCTATTATAACATTAAATATAAACTTTTATATCTCTTATAGAGATTTATTGCTATTTCTTTAGGATATACTCCAGTATTAAAACAAATCCTTTTATTTACTAAAATCAATAAATTATAATATTTTTTAGTTTTAATTTTTTTTCTTCCGCTTTATTGATGACTTCCACTGTTTTTGATTTTATAAAAACTATTTCTTTTTTTACACAAAAATAATGACATTATTTACACACAAGATCTCAAACTTTTAAATATAGAGAGAGAATGATATTAGGCGTTGAAAATGGACATAGGTGACACCATTTATTGAGTAAACATAAAAGAAATATGATTTATAATATTTATATTCATATCAATTATAATCCAATGTGGCTGACCCGCCCTCACCTTATTTAATTATACCTTGCTCAGTCATGGTTGAAATGACATAGACTTTATTTAATTCGATTATATTTATGCAAAACTATCTAAAATACAAAACTACTAATTAATTAAATGACTTCCAAAACCAGTCGTGAGCTTTTGGGAAAGCATATTACAAATGGTACTAACATTTAAAAGCATTCAAACATGAATAATGCCTTTTGTATACAATGAGTGACTGAAGCCCTCGACTGCTTCTAGAAGTCATTCGTTCAATTATAAAGTCAAGTACTGGTATCTACGCTCGATTGATCATGCTCTAAATTAGAGATGTACAATATTTTTATTATAGTTGATCTCATGTCTGAACTTGAATTAAACATTATATAATTCGTGCCTTCAAATTAGCAAGGGGATTTGCTAATTTATTTTTAATTAAAAATTTGAGTTACGATAAATCAATTTTTAAAACAAAATTCATTAGAATTTGAATATATTTTAGAAATAATTGAAACACATTTGTAGAATACATATACAGTATAACAAATCATTTCAAAACATAACATAAATTATTTTTATTTATATTTCTGTACAATATTTTAAAAATTTTTGATTTTTGGTTTTGAGATATTTTGAAAGAAATATATTTATAGATGATTTGAATCCAAATAGTTTTTATATTGTTAGCCTTAACTCCTTCATCGATTGCCTCACTCTATCTAATTTTACCTAGCTTAGGGCCTAATTTCACATTTCACATATTATTGTCTAAAACAGCTAAACATCTATCCAAATTGTATGGTACTTCGATCAGCTTATTAGCAAACAATGAATAGTTTGAGTTTGAAAATAAAAAGGGGGAAAAATAATTTGAATTCTTATAGAGGTCTAAATATTCAGAAATAATAGTTATGAAAATAACTTTTTGATGAATAACTTAAAATAATTATTTCAAAGTTTTACTACACTTTGCTCTACTGTCCGAACAATAAAACTGGTTTCAAGTCATAACTCTATAAGCATTCAAATCGATTGTTGCCCTAAACTGGTCTTATAGTAATCCTCGTATGCAAAGGATTAAGATTATAAGAAGTACCAAACAATTTGGATAGATTGTTATGTTCGTTTCAGGGTTGCACAAATGGAACTGGAGTACAACCTGTACATGTATTACCTTTGTGGCCTCTTTATGGCAAATATTTTAAAATTTAGATAACTTGAGCCCAAAATTATGTAAATCTAATCTCCAGACGTGAGCTTACATAGACATCTATCGAGCTTGCTCAACTTGCTTTTATCAGATATTCCGGTTCCACACTTAGTGCAAATATATATATCAATTCTTGAATATTTTAAGCGCAAACTTGAAGGATAAAGAATTGTCCAGGGAGTATATTACTATCTAACCTGTATCATAAAAAGTCGGCACAACATCAATAGACAATATATAACGAAATTTAAGTCATATTTCGAAATAAAATTTATAAAACATTACTTTTAGAAGAAATGTATAACGAAATCGAATATAACGTTTCAATGCTTTAAATTCATATTTTTCATATGAATTCAGGAAAAAAATATTTTATTGAATTATTTTCAATGCTTTTCGAAAAATTATTATTAAGTTTCACATATTTGTGTAGGCTTTCAGATCTGAATGAAGAAAAAAAAGTTGTGGGCAATTGAATTCATTCTGAAAACCTATTTGAATAAAATTATCGAAATATAGCCAAACATAAAGTAATAGTTATTTCTATGAATTTCTCAGAACTTTTTAATTTCCAATTCATGCCAATTGAAAACACATTAATGTTATTTTCGCTGCTATTTGTTGTTTTCAATGGTGCAAGGAGCATTTCTATAATTATTTTCATTAATCTCATCTTCAAGTCAACATCTAAAAATAAACTTGCTAATGTAGGCGTTTACGTAGATATCAACATTGTTTGTATAATTCTCACGAAATTGAAAAATATATCCGTCTATTCAGTTGAGCTGAGATTTCATTAGTTTTTCGAATCAAATAAAGCATAAAATTATAATTTTTCTTAACAGAAAAGTTTTATTCTTTATATTTTGCAACCGGGTGCATTCAATGGTGAAGTCTATTTGAATTTATTCAACAGCAAACGTATACATTGAGCAATTATAATTTCAACCCTATTCAAATTAGTTGGGACTCAATGCCCTATTATACTACTAGTAAAACATAATAACTGTTTAGTCTTCTCGTTATCTTTTCCTTAAAACTCATTTTAAAAATTACGAAATATTTTGAAATAATTCTCTATTTTTTTATTTATTATTCATTTTTTACAAGTTTTTTACTTTTATATTATTTATTATAATTTTATTTAAACTCTTTTGTAAAGAACATCAACACTATTGTAGTTGACTGCAGAAGAGTATAATAAAATGATTTGATTTGAAAAACAATATTGAAATACAATAAATACGAGTATTTATGCGAACTGGCCAGGCTTGTCTTGATTGCAGGAGTGCTCTACTAGTATTCTTCACTCTACTTGATCTTATATACAAAAGTCAATCTGAATTAGCGAATGAATAGAATATATTTATTTCAAATAAAATAATTGAAGTGAATGTCAGAATATGTGACAGATTTCGAAGTAATTCTATTTCTTTTCTCATTCATAGTGTCATTGGTTTGCGATGTCTAGTGTTTGGTAAGTAATTCAATACAAACACAACTAAACATTTAAATTTTGATTTCAATTTCATATAATACTCGGATAACTCTTATTTCCATTGCTTTTGTATTATTCTATTAAGAAAGAGCAGATCTGTTATTCTCCGGCTTTATATTGATATCACAAACATTGTTATTTATAAGTAACAAAAGCACCCGAATGCTTTTATGTCACCAATATTTTCCTGTGAATTGTGGCAACTGTTTTAAAAATAGATTTCCAAACTCATGACTCATATAATATAAGACAGTATTTACCAGTTTTTCTGCTGTTTTTATAAAAGATCTCTTAAAAAAGATAACAATTATTTATATAGTTATACCTCTAATACAGTAATACAGTATTGTTTAGAAAGCATAGTACTGTACCTTTCTTCTTTATATACACAATCAAGAAAGAACCAGATAGTTCTAAAGTTGTATCACAGTGTTCACTTGATAGAAACCTATTCTTGCAAGAGCATCCGAAGAGGAAATTTTTCGGATGAAATAAAAGCCGGGAAGAAGAGTATTCGAGACAAATATATGAAACAGAGTGAACAGAGTGAACATGGTGTAGGTCTGATCAAATCTAATCTAAAAACTAATCTTTTAGTTACAATCCATTTATCTACTGCTGGAGAGACAACACATTCAGAGAAGGCGCACAAAAGCTGTTACTTTTCAGCATTAGATGCAATGGAAATATATGTCGAAGAAATACAAATAAAAACAATAGCATTAAATTCAGATATAAGGATACGGAGCATATCGTGGAGAAGAGCCTCAAGAACTATTGGGTGGCAAAAGATACGTTGACCACTTCTGTCGTATAACTGATCTGAATCTCATTTCGATTGCATAAACAGCGAACATATTATTAAAACATAATATTTTTCTTATGTCATGATATGTATTATTGAATAACAAATTAATTTAATTATATATTCATTTGAGGCCTATGTAAGAGATTTTTATGTAATATTAATAGAATTTTCTGTTATATAATAATCGATAGATTTTTTGTGTATTTTATCTTATATTAGAAAATAATTAATTTTTATCTTTTTGTGTTTACATTACTTATATTTATAGGCTATTTATTCAATTGTATTGTGTAATCAAAATTAATTTATTGGATAAATAAAACATTTTTGTCTCTAAACTCATTTTTCTAATTTATTTCTCTCTAAAGAGTTTAAAGAAATTTATTTTTCTTTTATATTTACCTTAAGATAAGACATGAGTTGAAAGAACTGATATACTGTACTCTACTGTATAGTGTACTTGTTTTTCGTACTATTGATTTGAAAAAACATAACTCAGCCAACTCAATCACCTATACTAATCCCAGAGCAGGATTTGGCTCTATATAGTGATGAATAGATCCAAACTCTCCAAACAGTTTAGAGTTTGGCTGAAAAGCTGACTCAGGACTGAATATACGGCACTATATGGTTAAGCCATAGTTTAATGGCCATAAAATCGTATACAGTAGACCGGAACACTTTTATTACCTGATATACCGCTCAGATAGACAACAACTGAATCATTTATTGAATAATTGATCCTGTCTAATTGATTCATTTATTAATCTCCTAAATCCTTATATTGACCTATAGTTACGTTGTGTTGACTTTCATTCCAATGCAAACAAATCAAATCAAACATTTAAAGAGTACTGTGTATTGATATTTGCTCTGTTATTAATTATAAAATATGACAGGGTTAACTCAGAGACTGTAGCCAAAACTTCAGGTATATCATGAGATTAATCAATTAAATGTCACATATTTTGTCATAAGTGCCGCAATATCTCAGAGATAGGCAATGGGTCGGACGACAGGGGGGGGGTCAGCAAAAATTTTTCCTAGGGGGGGTAGAGCCCGGGGTTAAGAATTGCGGCAAATTCAAATATTTTCCCTAAAATTTGCGGCAAATTGAAATTTTTGCCCCAAAATCAGTGAAAATGCCCTAAAATCTGGGGAAAATTCAAATTTTTGCCCCAAAATCAGTGAAA
>JAQIWA010000855.1:0-24251 GCA_034693305.1 Eueremaeus valkanovi
TGAATTGAATTCAATATTCAATTCAAACAGAAATATATAAAATCCAAACATAACTAACGACACAATAATTGTCTTCTTTTAATCATTTTTTAATTCAATTCATTAATTGAATTGATTTTTATTTTAGATTTATTGGAATTAAAGTTAATTTGAGCTCAATTTGAATCCATTTTAATTGTAATTTAAATAATTTTCTTATAAACCCATAATTGAATTGCGAGACGTATTTGATGTCTAACCGAATCTATTGTTAAATTCATATAAACAAGCCAAGATCGCCATTGTGCTTGATACAGTAGTGGAATCTACCCTACCCTACCCAGTGGTCGACTAAATTAGTGGACACTTCGCTGACTCCTATTCGTATTACTCGACTCCAATCGTAAGTACATATGATTTGATGCAATCATTAATCACTTGTAAACCAAATACTATTCAATGAATCCCTAAATCAGTGATCGTTTGTCGCAATGTTTCGCTTCGTTTCGATCAGTTCTGTCGCCAGAAGTGCAATCAGATTAAGACAATTGAATGCAAATACGGGTAAGTCATGTCCACAGCAAACATAAACACTTCCATCCGTTCAGTCATTCAGTTTGGGATCAATTGTCAACTGGTATGACATGAATAGCGAAGTAAAGGGTATTTATGCCTAACCGTTGAAAGGGTGGGCTCAGCAATTGGACCAGGGTAGAAGTGGCAACTCATTTGAAAGTACAGACCCATTGGTTAGACAATAGGTTGAGCTTGGACATTTTCTAACTACAAATTCTTAGACTCTGAACCCGTGTCCAACAGAAGCCACGGATAGAGTGGTTGTCCACTGATTTGAAGTATTAATCGGTCCAACAGTTCAGTTGGAATAGAGATAAAGACCTATTGAATGAACAGTCGATTCGTTCGGTCCTAACATTGTGTGTATGAATACAAATATAAATATTATTTCAAATGCTTTGCCGTAAAAGTGAATATTAGTGGTCAGTGCAGTCGACAGTGCAGTCGACTCGACACTGGTTTGCGGCAAACAAACAGTTTATTGTGTTTTATAAGTTTATTTCAAAGCATTTATTGCCGTTCGAGTCAGTAGTCTATAATATACTGTAGTTTAGTATAATATACAATGCAATCAATGGCTATAATATTCGTTCACTTGATTCAGTTGTCCGCCCATTGAGCAGTGTGTCTGCGGGAGCGGCCGATCCGAACCCGGGTCTGGCCATCCCAAAGCACGGCCGGAAGGAAACGGAGGAAGAGTTCGACCAGAGATACATAAATTACTTCAACCGCAAAGACATCGATGGCTGGGAAATAAGGAAAGCCATGAATGATATGCATGGCATGGATTTAGTGCCGGAGCCAAAGGTTGTAATCGCAGCGCTTCAGGCGTGCCGTCGGGTCAACGATCACGCGCTTTGTGTCCGATATTTAGAGGCAATCAAAATGAAAAGTACGGGAAATCCAGAGATCTATCCGTATATTATACAAGAGATCAGACCCACACTCTTCGAGTTGGGGATCAGTACTCCCGAAGAGTTGGGTTACGGCGAACCAGAGCTAGCACTGGCCAACCCATACGATATGCATTGATATGTTTTATTTGAAAAGTTGTTAAAAATTCAATTCACTTATAGTCACAAAACAGATAAATGTATTAATAATTGTAATAATTCTTTGTTTCAAAATATTTAATGAATTATTGTTTTACTGATAAATCACATGAAAAATATTACTACAGATATATTGGACGATAAAAATAAATTAGTTTTAAATTTAACAAATCTTTTGTTTGACTTTAACTATATTTATATTAATTAGAAATTAAATAAAAATGTGTTTAAAAAAAATATTGTCATTAGAATTGAATAAATAAATGCATTTTTAAAATACAATTCTATCGATAAATAAAATAAACGATAAAATCAATAATTTTGTGGCAAAAAAGTTATAGCAAAACATAAGTCACGACAAATCATAAAAAATCTCTTTTAGTTTTGAACTTTTGATGATAGCATTGGTTTTCTCAATACAGTAGTTAACTATTCAGTTAAATACCGTTCCATTTCTGGCACTTATATATAAACTAAAAAATAATTTACAAAATCTATTCAATTATTATATAATAAAATCTTTTGATTAAAACTAAGAGTTGTGTCAAAGAAGAGGCACTTATTTGATATCATTTCGTATTTACATAAACTTATAAACTCTTAAAAAGACTTTAGATTTCGGGAAAACACAAACTTTAGATTCGATTCGGTTTTGATTTGAATTCGAGAGACAATTGATTAAAAATATAATACTATTAATCAGTTTAATGGTTGACACGAATTGAACTGAACTTTGAAGCGATTCTGAGATTCAGGCTATCAGTGATAACGACGATAACGACTCTTATGTTAACAAAAGTATTGAATAACAAATACAACACTAAATGTTGGCGTCATTTCTGAGTCAGTGCTCGACTAATACAGGATTTCTTAAGACGAGAGCGCTTTCGGCGGAGATAATCGGCAGACCATTGTTTCGGTGATAATTGATTAGATGACTAACGCTTTCGAAGGTTTTGTCTTTCGTTCTAACCTTTGAGTCAAATAAAAAATATTGAAATTCATTGACAAATGTTTGACAGAATGTATACTACAGTAACAGTAATACTGTAGGAACAGAACCAAAACATACCACTCCTTCCGGATCCACTAAAAGCAGATGTTTTCTGATACCACTTTGCATTCCGGTCAAGACATACTGTCCGGCCGAGCCTTGAGACTCCCTGACCAGAAAGTCGCCGTCTTTGACAACTAGTGCTTCACTATCTTTGCGACTGATCGGCCCGTGAAACCAGTCCTCCCTTTGCAGTTGTGCTGATCGGACAGTTGTGCTTTTGTCTGAGTTTGGTTGTGGTTCGGGTGTGACCTCTGCTAATGCACTGTTGAACGGCTCTATTCGTGTCAAACGAGTAGACAATAGTAAACAACTATTTTGGGAATGGGGTTCACTCTAATTGCTTACTCATATCGAACGGATCCCTAACCGCTGGTGCAGTCGATTCAAAGACTGTGTCATTATTTTTGTTTTGATTATCTTTTGAGTCATCGATCGAACAGTTGACGTATTGGGGCTCTAATCGATTGGTTTCCTGAGATGTGGTCTCTGTTTCAGAAGTGTTTTCGATGTCTTGAAAGTCGATATTCAAGTCAATCAGATTAGGGCTACTGTTCTGCTCATCACTGGTTAGTGAACTTTTCTTGAGACAACTGCGCGGCGCAGCCGTTGGAACCCTTTGTAGCGTTGATGTGCTTTCTCTCACTAAACTCCTATCTGTGCTTTCAGCGGACGGCGCATCCGGTGGTATCTTTCCGGGTAAGTCATTGTAATACTCTCTGTCGTCGAGTCGACCGCTATTATTGGTAACTGTGTTTGAGTTACTCTTTGTAGGATTGGAGCCGTTGTGGAGAATCGTTTCCACTCTATAGCATAATATGAGTTATAATACAAATAATTATTAGTTATTAAACAAATCCTTTGATTACTGTTAGTATTTATTTCCAATCCCTTTCCTTACCGTTCATTAACTGAAGTACTTCTCGGACTTCTCTTTAAGAATTCTTTGAATCGAAGCTCAAATGCCTGTCCTATTGTAGTTATGACGTCCTGAGCGAGCCCTCCACCGCACTCGAGCACAAAGCAAGCCCTGCCATACCTGTGATCCTTAGCAACATAGGCAACGAAATCCAGAGTATCCTAAAAATAAATGCCAATAAAGTGAGTTCAGAGTAGAGTCAGAGCCAAAAAGTGTTTACGTACGGCATCGCCTCCAGAAGCGAACGATATGTTCGGCATTTCGTGTTTCGCTATATTCTGTAAACAAATTATTCGGATATTAAACAGAAATCGATTGAAAGTATGGAATGAACTGAAGATCGGGTTATAATGACTCACTTCTCCCGTCTCTATGACAGTCAAATGCAAATAAGAACTCGTAATAACTAGATTGACATTAGCTCCGGCACATTCTGTTCAATAAAAGTTATAACAAAATGTTATTTTAGATCAAATCCAAAAATACAATATTTGCCGATAGAATAGAATCCAAACTACAGGACACTGAGGACAGTACCCATTTGGGTCTAATTCTTACCCATATTTGGACTGTCGGCTAACATCCTATTAATCCGTTTCTCGAGCCGACGCTTTTTGTCCGGTGTTTTGAGTCTTCCTATTTCGCAAACTCTATTAATACATTCCTTTGCTATTTGAGAGCGAGTGTCGAAATCTAAGCTTTTCATTGATGTGTTGATTCCAAGACACCCGACGTACTAATCAATCAAATCAAATAAATTGCTTTTAGAATAAGTTTAGATAGAATTCAATTATGTTTTTAATTAAACCTATTATACGATTATAACGTTATAATTATATAACAAATAGGAAAAACGTGTCATTGTTTATAATAACCATAAATATAATTAGAAATCAAACCTATGTTCTGATAAAATGATAACCATTTTAGGGATTTTCAAAAACTGCTTAAAATACAGAATATTTTTGTGTTTAATTAGTCTTTAATTTTTTCAATTTAATTATTTTGTTTATTCAGATTCTCATAAATAACTTGAAATAAGAATTTTTTAATGAGATTTTCTGTATAATATCTGACTCTAACCGGCTTTAATCGGTCGGAATTAAATCAGTTATAAATATTAATAAATTCATTGAAATGACTGAATAATAATGTGTTTTGAATTGCAGTCAATGTTTTGAGCCATTCATATGATTACAGTATTGTTTGTAATTTGTAAAGTACAGCTTTAGATACACTGTAAAACCCTAATATCAATGTAAAAATTACTAGGGGGCTATGTCGAGATTTGAATTTGATCTCGAGTGTAGCAAGGCATATTTTTCAAAATTACCGCGGTTAGAATATCTATGTCAACATTTCAACCTCTCTATCGTTTTTTAAAGTTCATAAACAGAATGAATAAGACTTTTGGTTTGAATATTGCGGACATTTTCTTCGGCTGTATTTCAAAACTGAAGGCTCGGCCGAAAAGTGCTGATCTCGAGCCAGACTCGAGTGCGGACTTTCCTCGAGTGGTCTTTAATCGTGAACAGCAATAGAAAAGCAGTTTAACATATTTTTCAATAATTCCTACAATTTCTAGTATTTAGGTTTAAGTTGGCGTTGGGTTGGGTTTGGCACTAATACACCTCAAAGAAAAGCACTCAATACTCAATGTGAGTCTGCATTCTATACGACTTCCGGCCAAAAGATCTTTTGATGAACGAAACAAACGACAAAACCAGAGGAGAAGTCGTCCTTCAAATGCGAATAATATCTCATAAATAAAGGCAATAAACAACACGAGTGAAGGGTTTCATTGATTAGAGAAAAATATAGCATTTGATTAAATAGTAAGATATTTAATAGGTTTCGCAATATTTTAGTTAAAATGCGCTAAAATGTTATGCGATATACATATCTGATCTGAACTTGCCTTCAATTAGTTTAATAGAAATAATGTTTCAGAAAAATGTCGATATATTCACATAAAATATAATCAGAGATACTATTTCTGAAGTTTAAATCAACTTCTTTGAGATTCAATGGTTTAGTTAACAATATTTCTTATGAATCGAAATATTAGTGAAAATGTAAAGAAAATATCAATACTTTTACAGAAACATAAAATTCATTATTGTTTGTCAATAAATATTTGTGAATAATTCACTCAAGACATCAAAACTGTATTTCGAGAACCATTATTGTCTCCACTCGTCTTAACTGCAGTTCTTTAATGGATTTTATTATATTTTAATTATTTTGTTGAATACTATTTGGTCTAATCTACGAATTTTTCTCTGAATTCTATGACTGTGTTTATCATTCAGATTGTTAGTAAAATATAATAAACATTTATATTATATTCTTGTAATATATAAGCATGGTCAAATAAGTAAGGTCTCATTGCTAGTAATTGAATGGAAAGACTATAAACTGAACTACTTTTGCATTTAGCTATATTTTCATAATTAGACAAATCGGATCCAGTTCTATACAAGCATTAGATCTTTCTCCAATTCCTGTCCTTTTCAACCATTTGATTAGAGACTATAAAATTCTTAATATATTTGATTTGAGGAAAATATTTGTACGATTCAGACGAATGAACAGAAATTTGTAAAATCCATCGCTTGTTATGAATTGTTTGAATTTTCGCTTTAGTTTTGAAAATAGTTTTAAAAGTTATAAAAAAAAGTGTATATTCTGTAGCAGTGAATGAGAGCGAAGGTCTGATAATTTAGCGCTTATTTAATGTTCAACAGGAAGTTGTCGTCATCTCATCTGATCTTCTCTGACAATAATTTCAGGCATTAGTCTAAATGTAAACACAATAATACATAGAATATAAGAGCACATGAGATGAGAGTAGTAGAGGAGAGGACTTATTATGTGTTTAAATATAATCTGAGTACTGAGTACTGAGTGCTGAGTAGAGTAGCATTTGTTGGGTTGAGCGCCAAATTACAAGAGAAACGATTTTTTACAAGAATTAATTTGCATTCACTGCCAGTCCTATGAGTGAGAATGAGAGAGAGGAGAGCATCGGTCGGTGTGAGCACCACTGCCTGCATCGCCATGTGTTCATTGTATGTCTCAGTGTCTCTAATATGCATTCGTTTCCCTCATGAGACCGGACACTAAAGAGCGGCAATCAGTGTTGGATACGACTAACCACCGGAAACGCTAAATGTCAGCAATTTTATTACAACTCTCACAACAGTGCAAACTAGTGTTACAGTTAATGTAATACTAGACAAAAGTCTACCAAATATTAGCAAAACCTTTATTTTAGTTAAGGCTCACATTGACTGTCAATATCCGTTCGATCGGTTAAACAGTATAAACAATCCATTAATTAATTAAATGAGTCGAGCGTTCAGTTTCATAAATGTGTTCAACAATTGGGCTAATGTTAAGCAACTGTAATGTACATGGATACAGTAGTAGTACTACTAGTAGTACGGTATTAGCATTACCTTGGTTAGCTTATTGTACATATGCCCTGTGCACATCTTTGTGTGGATGTACTCTGTCTGTAGTCTAGAATTAAGTTTGACTCAACTGCTCATTGAGTGCCTTAAATAAAGTGTACTATAATTTGATTGACTGTCATATGGTTGGGAAGAAATGTAAAAATGTTTTTAATGTCTAAACTCTTAAATTAAACTAAATTTGTTTTAAACACCGGATATGCGTTAATTACGACACAACACAAGTACTACATATAATCATTACATACTGTAAAGTGAATGAAGAGAATGAATAGATTTGATAGTCTTTTATTACTCAACCTATTGTTTAATAATATATTCTATTCTATTGGTTGAGAATAAGTAACCAAAAAACACATTCCTATTATATAGTATGAAATAAGAGTCCAAATCATTGCTAACACTTGAATGAGTAGAGAGAATAAGAAAACTAAAAAATACGATAATTTGTGGCATAGATATGGAGTAAAAATTAAAATTTTATTAAAACCCGTTTAGTTTAGCTCTGTTTCGCATACAAACTCATTCATTCATATATTCAGGCATTCATTCACAGAAATAGTTTGAATATAAATATAGAGACGTAGGAATGGGAGCTCAGCTCAGCTCTCATTCTCTATTAATAGTATGACGTCTACGCTATAGCACGCATTCCCACCGCTAATCACTGTTGAACTGATTTGATTGCGAAACTATAATATTATAATTTAATTACAATTCAATGACATTTGAGTTTTGCTTTAAATATTGCTGAATGAGTGCAACAAAAATTCAATTAACGCTCAATTTTGTGAATTGAACGACAAAACTGGGATTCACTCTACACTAGAACTACACTAATTGTGTGCCGACTATTCAAAGACTATTATTCATTAAGTTGTTTAATAATAAGGATTCACTCTTCGTATGACTGCTTAAACGATATATTTATCAGACTTTGAATTGAATTCTTATGTAATTATTATTAAGAGAGTAGAAGAGCAGTGAGAATGTACTGAATGTACTGTAGTTTTATAATTAGAATAATTGAGTATTTATGAGAAATTGAGAGTCAAGATGAGATGAGATGAGAGCAGCCAATACAGTATACTGTACTGTAGTATAATGTGTGCAAATGGTGACAAAAAGGAGATCGGATCGGATACCAGGTGTTGGTGTTTAATGTGTTTGCATTGGGCCGGAAATGCTTCGCTTTCACAACACAGCGATTTCCTGCCAATCTCGCAGAGTTTGGACCCAATTGGGATACACAGCCAAATACAATAAACTTAAATATAAGGCATATAAGATATACAGCACATACTCTACTACACAGTGTAGTACATCGAGAATAGTCTACTCTATTAGTGAATAAACGGGAGAGTGAGTGGAGTGAAGGAACAGACATCTGCTTTTGAGTTTGAAACAGAGCTAACAGAGCCAACAGACCCCTCACTCCATAACTATTTTCAATATATCCTAAGCTCTTCCGGTGACAGAAATAGTCTTAAAGATAAGCTAAATTGTAGGCAAAGAAGGCCTTCGTATTCAACTAAAATCAATTACATCTGCATTTTATTACTCGATATTTGTTTTTATTAGAGCTTATATTCCAATATTTTCTTCAATTCTTTGCTAAAAGTTTCCAAATATATTACGAAATAAATATATTTTTCTATTTTTTATCTTTGTTTTCATAGAATTTGAGTCATAAGAGAGTGCATTCATTTCGATTCAAATCGATTGTATGAGTTATAAAATATTTTCCGGGAAAACAACTCAAATGTTTGTCGAGCTTAGGAACGAATAGAGAATTAATGGCCAAATAGATTATATCCTTATAAATGACACGGAATATACTGAACACTATTTTATTAATACACTTATAACAAAGTCAACTCCGATTATATTTCCAATAAAATCATTTCCAGGAAGACGTTTCCGTCAATACTATTATAACAGTGAAAAACATCACAAATTCTGATCACTTATTCAATGCAATAATCAAAGAGAAGGAAATGGTTTACCAGAAGCAGAGGACCAACCCAGGGATATGAGGGGAGAAGTGACGCCACTGAATGTCAAACAATTACTTGAATCAAATAAAATTCTCTAATCATTTGGTTTAGATTTTTTGTATTTCCAGTAATAAAACAATTAACGAAAAGCATTATAACAGCTATAATAGCAGTGGTTCTCATAATATGGCTATTTCTGAATCACAAGCGAATTCTTACTGAAAAAGTAGAGTTCAGTTTCATTTTAAAAATCTCTCAATTAATGTAACTTAAATTAAACTATTTTCTAATAATTTCAGATAGATGAGATGACATTTCTCAGGCTATAATCTCAAATGACCCTATTCAAAACAAGTCAAACTAATATTCAACAGAGAAGACCAAAAAATAAGGAAAAATAATAGATACTTAGAATTCGGGGTCTTTTTTTACTTTGAGTCAAAGAACAGAATATAAGTTTGAAATTTCTGGAACATATTTTCAGAGGTCTTATCAGAAATATTTGTTATTAGAAAAATAGAGTTTACTATTAGATTGAATAGATTTGAAATGTTTGAACAAAATATATTGATATATAATAACTATATTTATGTTTGAAAATAATTATGAATTAATTGTCAGAAAAGGCGTTCAATTGATTTCATTTGTGCGAAGATATTGAGCAAAGCTTATCGTTTGATATACTCTTCGATAAATCTAATGAAATACAACATTAGCTCTGGAAAGATGTCCTTCAAATGGGACGCAAAAGTGCATTCAAACGAATTGAAATACATATAAGGCCTGAGTGTAATGTTTGACAACGAATGACCTTCTCTGACATCCTTCTCCTTCTAAGCGATCCTATGCTCCGATCAATGGTTTGAAAGTAAAAAGAGCTCAAAGTTGGTCATCAAAAACCAAAACCAGTTGCATAAGAGTGAGGGCTAAGGGCTGAGGAGGATATGCTTAAAAATATTATAAGTCTATTCAGCTATTGATTCGGTGTTATTGCACTCACAGGGGTTCGAGTGCTTTGAGTCAATATGAGAGGAGACAACTCAGAGCCACAACTTTTTTCAAATGAAAACATAACTTCTGATTACGAACACTAACTGTAAGAATACTGTATTACTGTATATACTGTCCTGTACTGTAAGTGCTGTGATATGAGAGTAGAGCACAAGTATTCATGCAATTGTCAGAATAGACTACAGTAGTAGTGATCACATACTTGAACGGCATATGAGATGCCGGTGTCGGCAATCTGCTGGTCTGGATGCAACCATCCACGGGCCGGCTTATTGATGAAGGCGCCCGCTTTATTCCAGTCAGAGGCTGATATGCCCGCACTGGCACTGGCATTGGCATTGGCACTGCCACTGGCACTCGAACCTGATGTTGATGACGTCGAGGGCAATGGTGCTGCCGTTTGGCAGCCATTCCTTAGGAGACTGGAGGCAGAAGTGTTGGCTGAGTTGAGAGCATCGGAGGCACTGGCAGTCAAACCGGTCTCACGTGTTGTTGCATTACACACATTATCGTCGTTTACAGCACTCGTAAGCTTCGTATCACTTGTATTGACTGATGCGAACTGTACTTTCTGTCGGGGCATAATGGCTGAACTCAAGCCCGGGTGACTTGTCAGTGGTCGTGGAGGGGGTTCAGGCGATAATTTAGTAGAAGGTTCAGGTGAGCCCTTCAATGAACAGGAATGGTTTGACGCAGAGCTCAACCCTAATGTTTTACTGAGAGGAGGCTTAGGTAGTGGTGAAGACGTGCCAACACTTGCAACCCGAGTGATAGGCTTTGATTTGATTGACTTATTAATTGAGTTTAAATTATTTGTTTTCGAATTGGAATTGGAGTCAGACTTAACACAATTATTGTTAGAATTATTAGAGTTTTTCCTATTATTAGTACTACTGTTGGTATGCTTTGAATCAGTGAAGCGCGCGATCGAAGAGTTTGTCGGAAGTTTGATATAGCGCTGCGAATGGAGTGCCGCACAGTTGGCTTCGTTTGACTTTCGTATGGACTCCTGTTGCAGGTGTTCCGTGCCTTTGGACCGATGGAAGCCCAGCCGCAGTAGAGTTGATTTGGCCGAAGAACTCAGTGACGAACTGTTTGTCGTAGTGTTCGATACCGGAGTCGAGTCGCCGGCTCTGACACACGTGTCCGCACCGAACGCGTCTGGCTTTCTGAAGGTTCGGGGCAAAGGAACGGGTAGTTTTATGTTATCACGATTCAACACTGGCGTCGCTGGCAATGGATGTGCCGGTAGTGACGAGCAGTGAGACAGTGCACTATCACTTGTATTGACCAGATTTCTGAGTTTTTCGGCCGTTGAGGTCCTGTTGGATATGAGATGCTGTTCACTGGCCTCAACACTGGTTAGGCTTATGTCCACACAGTTGTCGTTGTCGTTGCCGTCGTCGGAGAGATGGTCTTCTTGGCCTATAAAGAGTTGATTGTACTCATCATCCTTTAGTGGAGAGTAGGAAAAGGGAAAACAAGATAGCATTGTGTGATCCGAGTGCCAGAACACTCCAATACTGGCCGTATATTCAACTCTCGTTTGAATTAAAATATTTATGAAAACTATTTATAGTTAGGATCGAAAGCACGCCTTAATTCAGAGCTTAATTCATAAAATATAGCGATTATAGCGATTACACAACTCATAACAAGAGGCGCGCACTCGTACTCGTACTCAAACTCGAAAACATTTTCTTATTTTTCTTATGAATTTCAATCAAGTTTTCAATAATTTATAGAAAATGAGTTTCTCGTAAAAGATTGGCTTTTCTTTCGAGACATAACTATTCGATGTTTTGTTGGACTTATGAGTGAAAAGACGGCCAAAGAATGTAATAATAGCTAAAAAGGCAGAGATTTTTCAACAGATGTTTTATTAATTCAGTTCTTCTGAATATAACTGAGTTAGGGATTGAGTCACAACTATTACTTTTGAGACTCGCACTCACACACAGCACAGCACTACACTCTAAGACTGTATAACTGGAGAGAGAGATGAGAGCACACGCTCTACAAGTGCTCGAATCTGAGCCAGTTTTGCCAACGACTGCTAATACAGGCACTGCACAGGCATTAACAGCTTTACTTCAGTATTTTGAGCTCAGCCTTCCCTTGAAGGGCAACTAAGTTCATGATTGAGACAAACAAATGGTTATAAATGGTTAATAGTTATAGTTATAATCGAATTGAGTTTCTGTCCATTCCTCACAACCGTAATAAGCGATCAGTAATTATAACATAAATAACAATCCATTACTCGTATCGATCGATGCCTTCGACTCAACCTAAGTCTGAAGAGTGAGAACAGTTGAGCACATCTGCTATAATAGCTTACAATTTATCGCTGGTCTGGCACTACAGTATTGGCCAGGATCATTGAATTGCCTGAGGAACACAAGTGAGAATCGGTAGGCAAGTAGATACACAATGAAGAGTATTAGTGCTCACAAATACTGTGGTGTCGAGTACTGGACGACTCGTATTAAAACATGAAATGAATGAAAATATAATTTCGTATTCAATGAGAATCGAGTCGACAACCAAAGAGAGCCAACGACTGTAGGGCTGAGTGTTTGTGTCGGCGATCGGATGGCGTGGATGGAAGTGATGGCAGCAGAACTGGCTAAGGCTCAGTCACACAAGTGTTTGTAAGCTGTACTTCACTATACACTAGACTATCGCCCATTCATTCCATAATCTGATGAGTAGTAGAGCTGATTCGGGCGAAGGCGCGGGCGTTGAAACGTATGTGACATAAAAATACTACGATTTGCGTGGGTTTGGATGTATTGAACCAATAATACAACGCATATACAGACAGACCGGACGCACAAATAAGAGAACTGATGTAATGTAATAGCGATTACTTAATGAATCGATCAATGAATGAATGCATGAAAATCGTAGTAAAACTTGTGAACAAATAATTGAATGACTTCTCGATTAATGTATTGAATATTTTTGGGAACAAATTCAGAGGAAAACAAAAACTAAGACTTAGACTAAGAATGTTTGATATAAAGCATAACTGAATCAGTTTAGCTGAGTTTAAAGCCAAGACACACTCCTCACACGAGTGTATATATCGTGAGTCAGTCCTATCTCTAACCAACAACTATGTGGTGCAGAGAACGTACGGCAAGAAAAGAATGAATGAGTGCTGTAGTTGTGCGGAACGCCTCCACATAGTGTACGTAAATGCAGAGGAAATGAGTGGACTCACAGAGAACAGGCAATAGACGAATGGAGGGGAGGCAACGGGAAGCGCCCAAGGCAATTCATGGAAGGCTCGGCAGCATTGCTACCACTGGACCCCATCTGCTTGGCATAAACCCATTTGCGCCGTCAGCTCAGCTCTCATCAGCTTTAAGAACATTAAGTTTTACTGTCCCTTATTGTCCCGGACTATCATATTGTTCGCAATTGATATGATCAGAGTACAAATTATGCAAGTATCATTCGTTTCTATAATTATCAGTCTCACTTTATTCAAGTAACCAATGTTAATTGGACAGTGAAAAAGCGCAACCGCTTGTTCTGATCCATCAGCTCATAAGAAGATATGTTTAGCATAATATTGAGTTTAGTTAAGCATGGTCAATATATATTAGGTTATTTCATATAACAGGATTGAGATGTTGTTCCAAAATGCCATCCTGGTTGATTGTTGAGAACATTGGATCCAATCCGGATTCAATTGATGAATTGCGAAAAACCAAGAGTATTGCAAACAAAAGGAAAGCTGCATCAATACCCGCCTAGAAGGCTGTCCCTGACCAGGCAAGAGTAAGTCATGTTTAATTGAGTAAGGTTGATAAGGTTGATAAGGTTGGTTGAATACATTGATAATTTTTCGATTGAAATGATTAACAATTTCAAAGAAGTGCTACAAATGTGTCGACATTTGATACGAAATGAATTGATGCCAATATAGGAGAAACCGCTACCACTATGGCTATGGCTATGGCTATGACTGCGCGCTCGGCACTGCTAGCTCGCTCTCACCACCACCAGGCGTACTGTAGCAGAGCAGAGCTAGACGTGTGTATAACTCAACTTATATCCCGGTTCCCTCTTCTCTCTCTCCTCTCTCTCTGCTTTGTATTGAGAATACTTTGAATTTTGGGAAAAACATAAAAATGGAATACATTGTGAATGCGATCAGTGCTCACACACTGACTGATCAGAGCTCACACTTATTCTGGATCTTCAGGAGAATAGCCATAAAAATATACTTTATATACAAAACTCTAATAATTGTGTCCATTGTTTGAATGATATATTAGGCAATTGGCAAATGGGACACAAATAGGCAACAGATCCAACCGATCCAATAGTTTATGATCGAATGGCCAGTCCTATTATTGAGGGCCTATCGCTCTATTGGCCACTCATTGTCACAGTGGTTGTTGTGATTTTTGGTCATACAATCGGCTAACTGTGCGAGCAATAGAGTGGGTGAGAGGGAGAGGGAACGGAGAGGGAGAGCGAGTGAGAGAGAGGTCTCGTCTAAGATGAACAAAAAGATAGGAAAGTTAGCAGAATTGCTAATATAAAAAAAGTTGCAAACATTGAATAGGAGTTGAATACTTGAGACTCAGTTGGCCAACAGATGGTCTCGACTCGACTCCACAGTACAGTACACTCTGTTTTAGTCTACCCTCTAATGGAAAGAACGCCGTTCTTAGAGCTGATCCAAAGGAGGAGCGATTGGCGACTCGAATATAATCAGCAAAAGTGTTCATTCGATACATTTGCGAGTTTGACATAACATAATCATTAAGTGCGCGACTTATCATCAATTATGAGATAAAAATATTTTCCTTACTCTCTGTTATTGTTTCTTAAGTTTTAGGTTTTGATTGCTGTCGACTCTATTCCTAAATAATTGCTTTTATGGGCGAAAAACAAGAGAAAACTTTTGCTTAAATGAGACATAAATTAGTCAAACATTATATTAATGGATAGAAACCTAAAAATTGTTTGAAATTAAGAGAATATACTTAAAGTGATTACTGTATGAATAGATATTTAAAGTTTAGGCCAAAAAGTATGTATCGCATGAATGAACACAACAGGACAGACGTGTAAACTATGTAAACCTCCTCTGCCTTAGCTCTCGGCTCCCAACTGGTGTTTCCATATTTACATCCTCTATAAGTGACCCCAAATTTCATATTCGTCTAACTCTCAAACTATAACCATATAAAGCAATCGTTTTTCTCCTAAATTATAATTCATTCAACGAATAGATCACTAATAAATCGCAATATTTTCGAGTTTTATATAAGAAGAGAGAAAATAAAATCTGTTTATTTCATCGACAAAATTGATAAAACTTGAAGAGAGAGGCAAAGAGGGAAACATTGATAAGGAATGAAAATATTTTGAATTATCGAATTAAAAGTGGAAAAAGTTTAGTCAGATCTCTCTCTCTCTCTCTCTCTCTCTCTCAAATTGAGTGTTCATTCAAAAAGAAATGGTTGAAAATTCAGAGGAAATCAGTTGAATCAACACTTGATTTGTTTGTCAGTACTGTATAATTGCTATAATAATCAAAAGCATAGTCAAGGATGCGATGACCGAAAAGTGATAAACAAGTCTTTCAATGGAAATATCGAGTAATTATACGATTAATTCATAGTCAAAGAAAAATAACTTAAATTATTTGTTATCTCGTAGTCATACAGAAAAATATAGAGTATTTATATTGAGATAAAAGACAATCAAATGGTTAGCTCTGTTAGCGTTGGGCCCAAACAATAATATGCACTCATTTGGTGGTATCTGCGAAACGATGGCATTAATGATAGTTAACAGTAATGCCAATGAATGATAAGTCTTGACTCAAAGCTGACACAAAGTGAGCACAAATTTTATATTTATATTAAAGTTACATAAGTTGTGTCGCAATAGGTTTTCCTAACTTTCTTAAAGACTGAATTGGTTTCAAAACTTGATTACAATTGGGAACCGGCTATTCGTATAGTTGTATAGCTGTATAGCTATGGGCACTGACATAGGACAGGTACACTGGTATGGAGTATGGTATGGTATGGACACCGTTTGCAACATAACGAGGAATTTCCTTCAGGCCTATCATTATTCTTATGACTTCAGATACATTACACTGCAGTTGTTTAAACTCATATACAATACAGTGAGGCATATGAGGGACAGTAGTGGCACAGCTCAGAGCGGGAGACGGCGACAGCAGAACAGATACTGTTGTGAAGCAATGCATTGAATGCGTTGAATGCATGCACTTCTCGCAACTCTAAGACTTGTTTTCTATGCCATACCTGTATTGCAATCTGCTATACATTATTCATAGCTTTCAAAGTAAACAAATCCATTAAAACTAAACAGTTTGCAAGACATGAACAAAATAGAGCCCAACCTATCATTCACTTGCAACCGATGCGGGTATCTGTCGGCCAACTTCCAAATGATTCGGATCACAGATTCACAACAATTTATAATAATTATTGTTATCATAAGAATCGAAACAATGCAGACATTGAGTGGAGATTCAAATACCGATGAAATTGATTTAAATGTTTAGTATTTCTGAATGCAATCCAATTATAAATATAAGAACTTTAAGATCAATCAGAATCTGAATCACAGATTAATAGTCAGACAAATGGATAATGAAAGCGACAAATGTCTAAAATAACAAAATCTGATCATTAATACAGAATATGAGCCAATAATTGTCTGCTTTTCCATATCCTCTAAAACGTCGACAACTCATGACTTGAACGACAAACATATAAATGATTACAAATTAGCTTTAATGCAATCAATGATTGGATTCTAATTAATTGCACTTTAAGTGAAAATCAAAACAATTTGTCACTCAATAGAAATCTATTGATATATAAGTAATAATGAAAACAAAATTCTTTTTATTCAATCTATTAATTGTTAAAAGACTCGAAACGTCTGATCAAATCGGAAATGAGGGGTATTTTAGAGTTGTATAGAAACAGTGATGAAATGAAAATGAATTGAAAAACAGTTTAGTATCGTATTGCTGTATAATAAATCATATGAGACAGTGAGACAGGTAAGTCACTGTTACTGTTACTGTTAACTGCTTTCATAAGTTTCAATCAACTCTTATTCGGATCATTAAAGCAAAGAATAAATTATTACTTGTCTTAACATTTCTACCAATTCTTCAATTGTTTCAAACTCTATATAATATATGAGAAGAACTGGATCAGAGGTCTTCATGTGACCCGGAGTGCCAAATATCATCAGAAATATTGAGGAAAAGAACAGCAAATATTGTGCAAACTTTATGTCTGCAAACGTGCAATCATTTGCAAATGCGGGCAAAAGCAAACACATGGATCAGTTTTAATAACTTATTTGATTTTATTTGTATTCGGATTAAAGTAAAGCAAAATAATGTAAACTTTGTTTAAGCAATGCATTCAATACAGTATTGGCTTTATATGCGATCACATGAAGTGCAATGAGTTATGAGTTATGCAATCGTTTTATACAAAACTTTTCAAACAATCGCTTGAATATTGGCTTCAATCGTGCTCTACGTCAATTGCTTTTGTCTCAATTCATTTCAATATCAGTCAATCTTAGCCCTACCCCTGTCTGGCCCCTATCCATGTCCACTATGGCTGACCCTATGGTCTGCCTCTTGTGTCGGCAAACAAAGAGTCGGTAAAAACAAGTGTCTATTCAATGGATGAATGCTTTTAAACAATACTATTGAATGGTTTTGAGTGAAAGCTATTCACTTCGATATGTTTGAATCGGATGGTCTGACAGACTCTGACTGTCTGTACAATAGGTCTAAAACCATATGAATTGAAACGAGAATTGAGTGAAATATTACGAAAAAAGTTTATAAATTAAATAAAAAGTATATTAAGTATTGAAAGACTTACCACTAAAACAGCATTTCATTAGAGATACTATTAATTAGTATTCGGAAGCAATTAATTAATTAATTAGTTGTCATACAAATCAATGTTGTATTCAATGTTCAAATTGTTGTCATTTGTTGTCCTATTGTTTAAAACTCTATTTCAATGACATTTGTTTGACAGCAATAATAATAATAATAATATTTGTGTCTATACTTCATATACAGTATAACCACATTCAGTATGTCTTAACTCAATTCAATTCATTTACTAAACATTATTAAAAGTCAATCAAATAATACAAATAAATGAAAAACAATTTTAAATATCGATTCATATATTCAATACTCAATTAATAGGGAGAAGAGTGAGACAGATATTGTCTGTAGACTATGTACAGTGAGTTAAATCCCAACAGTTGCGATGAAGAATTGAGCGCTCAAAATATGCATTGATTAGAATGAAGTGTTTGTGCGCGCCATCCGACGATCGCAACTGTTGGGATTTAACGCACTGTAAGAGAGGGTTTACTCCAATGATATCGATATGAACTCAAAGCCAAAGACCGGAATCAGTCATACAATACAATACGTCCGCATATTCTGCATATTCTGTGCTTTTATTCGTTAAAATCAATTCAAAGGGTTTTCATAATTCTGTACTTTTTTTGTTTTAACAAATATTAAAAATTATATTTACAAGAATTACAAGAATTTAATGTAAATTTGAGAGAATTTAATAATTATTAATTAAAATATATAATGAAATTCATATTCAAATAAGATTTAGACTAAATATGAATATAAATAAGTTTTATATAAAATACTGTTACTGTATATGAGTTCAATTTGAAGTTGAGATTACGTCAGACCTCTATGTGATTAGCATTGGTGTAGACCTCTATTTGAATCAGATGTGAGCCAATGGCGCCAAACGCTTGTTGTCATTCAAAGCAATCGATTGGCGCATAAAATACTGAATTCGTTAATACTTTTTGCGTTCATTTCACGACTTATTGTCTCAAAAACAACATTTAATTCAATATTGAAATCAAATCTGAATTCAATTCAATTATAATTAGACTGATTTGAAATAATTGTAAGAAATGTCAAATAAAAACATCTATTATTCGGACAAATATTATGACGAAAAGTTTGAGTACAGGTATGTGTGCACCCAATTGGCTGACCATTGGTTGGATTAGACTTTGTTTCACATCTTTTCAATTCATTTCAATTCAATTCAATTGCTATTCATTTGATTCCTGTCTTAAGACACGTTGTGTTACCCAAAGAGATCGCCAAAATGGTTCCGAAGACGCACCTGATGTCAGAGGCCGAGTGGAGAGGACTGGGAGTACAGCAAAGTCAGGGTTGGATTCACTATATGATTCACGAACCGGAACCGCATATACTTCTGTTCCGACGCCCAATCACTTTGTCCGGCCCTCCGCCCACACAAGCGGAACAGTTCAAAGCAGAGCTCTATGAACAGTGACTGTGCACTGCACAGAGTGTCATGTCTTGTGTCCACACATTGTGTCCATAGCATAGACAGACATCGATTGCATTGAAAACTGGTTTACATTATCTTAACTCTGATTACACTTATGTTTAGAAATGAATTCAAATTCTATTTCAATACAAATCTAACACTTTTTTAACCAAATGTTGGAAAATGTTATTAATATTTAATATTTACTAATAATTTGATGTATTTTTATAATTATTTTGCACTTAATTCGCAATTATTGTAAATATTGTATTAATTATTAATATTTAATAAAAACTAATTTTTTATATTTTGAATGAAAATTCAATTATTTGCAGAACTCGTTCACACAATTCAAATGCTGTTTATTCGAGAAATTGAATCAATTCTTGGAAATCAAATACAATTGAAAACAAATATTAATTTCCTATTTATGAGAAAAATATACAAAAATCGTTAAATGCTTTTCGGACTCAATATTAAAAAATTTTTATTATTCAGAGAAAACTTATTAAAGAAATGAATTTTTCACTCATTTGTTGCGATAAATATTGAGTAAAAATATCTGAATTCTAGTCGTAATGACATAAAACTTATAAAAAGTAATTAAAAAATGGAATAAAATGTGAAAAATCGCTAAATCTATGGCTGAATAGCAGCGATTTGGTCGATGACAGACGACTTCAAGTGAGGGATTCGACTGATTTCCATCAATTTGGCCGAAGAGTACTTTTTGCGGCAGTTCTACACAAGTGAAGCAAAAGTTAAAATTATGTTTAGTTTTGTTCTAAACTGTGGACTCGTTTGCACTCAATTCGATCGAATACCTGGAACTTTGATTTCTCAGATCTGAGTATAATCTTACAAACTTGTGAGGCATTGCTCAGCAGTTCTTCTTCGCTATAAGTGCTGTAATACTCCAGAGTTGGCGTCCATTTGGGCGAAGAGTCGTCCCAATCGGCCAGAATTCTGAGCGTAAGATACAGTGAAACGGCAGCCAAAAGCGATGGCTTCCAGTGCGAGCACTCGTACTCGACTAAAGTTAGTTCCATCAGATACTTGGCCAACGCGTGAATCCGTGAGTCCGCGTGCGCTGCCTTAGAGTTGCGCCGCAAGAAGTGGAGAGGCAGGGGTCGGCCCAACTGGAACTTAAGGGCTCGGAGGATCGCCAGTTCCATTTTGATTATATCCCTCTTGTGGTACAGTTTGTCGCATATCAGCACAAAGTCCGTAATGTCCGGCGCATATATCTCTTCGTATTTGCTGGCAATGAAGAAGGCAGTGACCCCGACCAGTTGGATCTTCTCCTTACTGATCACTTCCGTCTGCAGTCGACCCAAAGGACAGGGATTCAAATCAATCAATCAATCAATCAATCGATTGGTTAGTATTCAATCAATACCTGAAAGAATCGGTCCATAATTGAAATGGCCAGGTATAAGGTCTCGGGCAGGAGACGGAACTGGTGGTGCACATTGATTAGCCAATCGATTAGCACTGACCGCATTCGGGGCGTCATTTCGCGCTGAATCGACAGAAAATTGGGTCTAATGTTCTGCTCGTTCTGTAAAAGCAATCGATATTAGAGTAATTGCAGCGCAACTACACCTCCGAGTGTCAGAGCTCTACCTCTAAGTGTCTTAAATAAGCGTAGATTTCATTCACGTAATCCGGAGTCAGAAACACATTACTCGCGTCGTTGGCGTCGATGTCCTCCACATTGTCCGGAAGCAAATTGGAAGAGAAGGCCATCGCTTCGACCTCTTCGTTGGGTTGGTTCCCACTCTTCGCGTTCGCAATCTTCGATTCGGCCTTCAATTTGAGCTTTTTGTGGGCAAAAGTGTGGCTCTTCTTAAACGTCTCGACAGGTATTTTGGATTTGCCAACCAGTTTAGGGCCGACATCATTGGCCTCCGAGTTCTCGTCGTTAACGATCGGCACTTTACTGGTCTTGAAACGAGTGATTCGAGTGCCGGCCTTACAGGCCATCCGATTAGTGTTTATTGAATTGAAATCAGTTTAAAGTTAATTAAAATCCAATACCTGTTTAACAATGGGAACATTGTCCGGACGACTGTCCCCATCAGTGCCTTTGTTTTGTTTCATCGATATAGTCAATGGCAATCGTTTGGATCCATTGCCTCCCAGAGCGCTCCTCTTTAGACCCACATTCATATTGCCGTTAAGACCAGTGTTGGCCTAAAGTAAGGATATATTGAATTGAATTCAAACATCAATTGCGGAACGAATGGCACAAATCATACCAAAAGTTGTCGTTCATTAAGGTTTGCCATTGGGTTATGGATTAGGGATTAGATTGGATTTGGTTTGAGAATAGTTTCGTTAATTAAAGTAATGACACGATTAGAGCGATTGGCAGTGAATATCAATTGACTAACAATTAGCTGACATTAGTAACCAGTGATTGATTTAGATTTGAGAGCAATCGAGAGCTGAATATAACGTAAACCAAATTTAAAATTTTTAAAATTAAAATCCATTCAAAGGTCTATTCATTGCTAACGAATGGCAACAATAGCTGGACTTGAATGCAACGAACGTTCACTAAAAGACCGTTGAATTGAATGAACTTTAAATTTAGTGAACTTTCGTTCACTGCTCTGACGTATAGAGTCTATACTGTCATACGATTGGATAGATTTTTAAATGTCTGGCTATATGTGAGTCACGTGAGCCTCACTTTCAACGCCTTTTACGTCAGGCCTACAGAAGATTTGTAAACAAAAGTTCATTTTTGAGCTAAAGGTCTAAAAACTTAATGCTTTTAATTAAGTGTTTAATAAAAACTTTTTTATAGAAAACAAATGAATGACTCAATCGATACGACAAACAAATCAATTGACAACCAAAGCATTGAATTGTCAAATAAGAGGACATCGAGTGAAGCAGTTGTCGAAGTGGTCTCTAATCTGGTCGACGAAAAAGATGTCAAAACAATCATTGAATCGCAAAGAAATATGTAATCAATTAATCTATTAATCAATTAATTCATTTCATTCGACACTATATTTGAGTTTATTTTTATATTTATTTGCTTTCAATCCATAGGTTATCCAGATTTGAGAAAACCAACGAAATGCTAGTGAATTGCAATGCATTGGCGGTAATCCGGTTGGAGAGCACCAGCAGAGACCTGAAGAGGTATAGCCAGCAGTTGACTGACATGCAGAAGGACTTGGATTCGGTGTTTCATAGAATCAAATTCCTTAAACTCAAACTCAGTCAACAATATCCCAATGCTTTCAAAGGTTGTGCTAATCATTGGATTCAAATGTTTATATTTCTATTCATTTATTAATTATTTCTTCCAAAGCTTGTGGTAATGTCTTCAATGTTCTGGATGAGGAGGAAGAGGTTACCGAAGAGTTGAGGAACAGTAGAATCAGTGAATAAAACGAAATCAATATTAATGTCAAACAGAAATTGTTTGAAAACAGAGACAAAAGCATTGATTAATCGGTTTATAAAGCGATTCAATTGAATCCAGACATGAATTTTGTGGTAAAAAATTGCACAAAATATTGTGACCAAACTATAACTCATTATTGAATTTAAATAATAAATGAATACTAATATAAAATCGATTTATAATATTCGCTGCAATTCAGTCAAAAACTGTATAAATATTTAAAACTTTTTTTTAAGATTTTTTTAAAATAATTTATTTGCGAAAACATTGTAAATGCAGTCAAAGTATAGTAAAGAATAAAATAAAATATTAAACAATTGATTATTACGACAGATATGGTATGAAATCGTTTTGATTATAATTATTAGAATCGATCTCTGGTTTGATTCACATTTTATTTGTCGGCAATTATTTGATAATACATTAGATTTTACAAAATGTTTGGCCGAATGTGGGCTCAAACACATTCATTGCATATTCGTATCATTTATTGACTTAATTACAGAATCAAACGAATCCAAGACATGTAAACATCAATTAAAAGTTTGGTTTTCGTTATTAATATTATTAACAGTTATCTAAAATGCAGTCTAATTAGTATTATGTGATTTACGACAGATTTTCTGTAATTAATAGTTAAAAAAAATCATTCAATAAATTAATATAAAATTGAATAAAAACTGAAAACTTTTAAATTCATTGCTATATTTGATAGCTTTAGGATTAAATCAATTGATGCGAACCAGACGTTGGAAGGACTTATAAAAGTATAATTGAGAATATAATGGACAGTCATTGTTGACGGATAATAAGGGTTACTCTTTTGTGACATTAATATTCGATTCGACAGCAGATTAAGAATAAGAAACTCAAATCTTTTGCCGAATCCGTGACTTTGTTTATCAATTAATTAAATAAAATGTCTTTAAAGTGACTTAAGCCTACAATGTTTAGCACCCACGTAGAAAACCCAGTGTCACTTCATGTGCTGTTCAAAGAGATCTAAAACTATTTTTGAGCTCAAACTCTGTTTTGTCGCAAAACTCGAATACTTTTTGTTAATACGAATTCTCTTCAAATTCATTGACTTATTCACAGAATTTGATGAAAGAATTTCTGATTAATCGGTCGAATATAGAAATTGAGAGAAAATAAGTTAATTATAAAACAAAAAATCATTAAAATATTTGTTTTGTTAAACATTTCAAAACAGAATATATTACCGTATTCCCTCTCTTATACTTGCATGCAATTATAAGTGAATCTAGGAGAAATCAAGTTCTTACTAATCGTATGCAATAGTATCCGGATATAATTGCACCCCTAATCAGAAACCCGGGTATAATTGCATGCAATTGTAGC
>JAQIWA010000856.1:0-24222 GCA_034693305.1 Eueremaeus valkanovi
CCTTTCTGTGCAGACAGATTATATATACTAGTTGTTACTACAATAGTTATGATAAGCATTTGAAAAATAAATAAAATCAAATTAGAAGTTTTAATTACACAGTCATTTGTAATTATAGATTTTGAAGATGCCTGAGGGGAATCCATTGATTGAATCTTGGTGGGTAGTTTTTCCATTTAACCAGAACTTGTCGCTCACCGTCTTTTGTCCTGTATCCAAGCTTTCTTTCCACTAAATAGAGTGTATTCTCGTCAATTTTAACTTTCTGAAGCTCTTCAGGATAAAATCTTCTGTTTAACTTCTCACCTTCAATCTCGACGCTATACTGAGGCTTGTTTAATTTATTGAATACTTTATCAATCTTATAAACCATATCCGTCCACAAAGGATAGTACGATTTTTCAAGCGAGCTTATATCATACTTTTGCCTTACCGTATCGCCAATATTAAATCTAGGTTTTCCTTTCTTTATTAACGTTAATAGATTTGATGTTCCGTACATATTTTTGAAAACAGTTGATTCATTACTTTCATTAATTTGGTTCGGTGCCATTCGAGTAGTTCTGTGTATAGAATTATTATACCCCTTCACTATGCCCGGCAAGACATCAATATATTTTCTTGTTCCCCTATGTGTGAAATAACGGAAAATTTTATTTTTTAAAGTCCTATTAACCCTCTCAACAATAGCACACTTTATAGTACTATTCTCTGTAGTAAAATAAACAATTTTATTCTGTTTACAAAAATCTCTGAAATGTCTATTATCGAATTCTCCTCCTTTATCAGAACGTATTTTATGTGGTTTCCTTTGCTTGAATATATTCTTGAATTTCGAAATTATTTCTAAAGCAGTTTTAGTTTTTGTAGGCACCGAAAATAAGTACTTTGAGAAACAATCAATAACGTTCAATAAATAATTATGATTATTATTTTGTCTCGAATACACTCGCAAGTCCACTAAATCAATTTCCCATTGTTCGTCAATATACGAAACATATATTCTATTTCTTAGGAAATGTTTCCTCGCGGGTCGGTGTAGTGTGTAGACATTTTGTGAGGAAAGCCACAGTTTGACATCTTTTAAACTAATACCTGGATCCTCTAGTTTTGCATAATCATATAAACTTTTAACTGAGCCGAAACCAGCCGGGTGTTCCGGATCGAAATATATTCTTGAAAAAATATCGTTATACGTCGTCATCCTGTTGTTGGTCAAATGGGATTTGCCAATCAACTTCTTTTGGGTGCGTTTCATTTATAGATTTTCGTTTTCGTTTAAATCTACGATCTTGCAATGAGGGCATTGGAGGTAAGATTGGTCCAGGCATTGGTTCATCAGTGAACGGGCCGTCCAATGGTGGTGGTGGCGGCGAGCCTGGGGGCGAGCCTTCCGGCGGCGGCGGCGGTGGTGGTGGCGGCGGCGATGGCGGGCGTGGCGGTGGCTGCCATGGCGGTGGCGGACCTCTACCTCTTGAGCGATTCAGATCAATCAAGCGTTGTTTGATTAAGCCGTTAGTTATGAGTTCGGGATCAATTCCTGAATTATGGAATTGTATTACTAGATCATCCATACCTTCGACATTTCGTATAGCTGTTTGGGAAATTTTAAGGAGTTTTGCAATATTACTCCTTTCATTGTATGTCCCGTCTTCTCGCTTAACGTAGAGATTATCGTCAAATGCAGTATTCTGTGCTAATTTCAATGCCAATCTAATGATTCGAGTTTGGAAATCAACTCTTGGAATAATGGGCTCAGGATCGGGATCTGCACCTCCCCACTGTCCGTCTTCTTTATCGTAGGGAAGGACTACCATTTCTTTCATTTTGCAATTAACGTTGTTAAAATTGAAGCTAATGCCGGAATCAGTATTGGTAGAAATCCTCCGCTTTGCACAACCAGTTTTTTTCGCTTTTTACTACAATTTCTATTCGAACTAACACACAATTTATTCAAGAGTTTCTGATGAGGTTTTATTTGCTTCAACTGTTTTTTATTTAATTTCAATTTACCTTTTATGGTATTATGCGCAATCTCATGTAAAGCGTTGTATATTCGTTTGTCACCGCCGAGTTCACCAAGAATATTTTTTCGGTTTTTATTAGATAATTTCGACACTAGATTCAAAAACGGTAAGGTTTTATCGAGAGACTTTGATATTTTTTTCATGTTTAATCAATACTATAAATTATTGGAGAAACTGAATGTTTCTTTGCCAAACTAATCGGAATTTCATCACTGAATATTCTTGTTCTTAATCGATATTCATCCTTTGCTTGTGGATGCAAATCAAACAATAAGTAACCGAACGGACTTTCAGTTGCTTTTTTAAATATTTCAGAAACCTGTTTGGATTTATTAGGAAATATTTGCCGGCCTAGTATCCCGACCTGTTGAGTGATTCGAATACCTTTCATCACAACAATATAATGAGAATTTAGACTAATTGTTCTCATTTGTTTATTCTGATTAAATAAATTCTGAACTATAAAAATTACACTGATATTCATATGATGCGAACCTTTTGTGAATAAATCTTTAACGTTACTTTCCACTTCATCCATTAAATCATCCAGAATTATTATATTCGGTTGAAATTTATTTATATCACTAATTGACGGAATTCCTTTAAAGTATATGATTTCAACTGACGGAATTAATTGGCGATAACTTTCTTGCATTTGCCCATAACACCACAAGACTTTCAGTGTTTGGACATTAATTTGAATAAGTTTTTTCCAGTCATTCAATATTCGTCGAACAAAAACTGTTTTCCCACTAGATGTCTGGCCAGCAACAATACAAGTGAAAGGGTGTTTGAATTTTAAATCATTAAGACTCATTTTGAATACAATTCCTTTATTGATCAAAGATTAAATACATTATGAAAAATAAGTACGAATACAAGCTTTTATATTATCCCTACATATTGGGCAAGTATCAAAGCATGGGGCACAGTAAGAACAGCATACTTGGTGTCCGCATGGAATATATGCTACAGAAATTATTCTATTTAAACAAATTTTACATTGAAAATTCTCAGGAATTACTTTACTTATCGATTTCTTCGGTTGAATTGCTTCGTACATGCGGGCAAAGCTTTCAAACATCATCTTCTTTTCGGCGTAACGCTTGAACAGTAAGACGCTGATGTCGGCAATCGAGTAATCCAGATTCAACATCTGTTCTGCCAATTCTGATTCCATCCATATTTTGACAAACTTTTTCGCGTCTTCTGTATAGATTTGTTTCATTTTGTTGATCTTCTCTTGGTTGAGAAGAACGTGTAGACATCTTTCGTTGTATCGTTCATGTTCGAGCCAGGGATTATCCTCCAGATCCCAATCGCAGGTGGTTAAGCCACAATAGTAACAACAGACGGCGTCGTCAGATCCATAAGAAAAGAAGCCAGCCTTTGCCAATTCGTTGACTTGTACTTTCGGTGTCTTCTTCCAGAATTCGCTTGAGAATGTATCCAATCTTTTGTCGATAGAAATGTTAGCTGCAAATCTCGGTCGGTTAACAGGGAATACACGATATATACTATAAAGTTTATAATCAGTTGTATACTTCTCACACGTATCCATCGTTAATGAGTTGAAAACTGATAAATATTTGTTTATATTCTGTTTTTCAGTCATGCGCATATTAGGTGGTTAAATATAATCTATTTCTCCACGTTATTGATTTTCGGCAAAGGGGGCAACTTGTATTCAACTGCTCCGAACAATCTGAACATAAAGTATGACCGCAATTCAAAACGATATTTATTTTATTATTCAAACATATTTTGCATTGAATAATTTCGATATCGGTGGGAGTGGCTGTGATTGGAATCTTCTCTAGCTTTTCATTGCCACAAGGTTTATTCAATACGAATGGACAATATTTCGATACCGCGAAATGAACATTCCGTATATGGCTCGCATGGAGAATATTGCGAATAACTATTCTACAGAATGCACACTGAATAGTTGAATTCAACAACGTATAGAAGAATCCCATTTCAGCATACAATTTAGCCATTGGATCCCCCATTGGGAACGTATGTCCCTGAATACGAAACGTCTCCAATCTTCTTTCTTCTGATCGCATGGTTATGAAAAAAGTCTCAATGTTCAGAAACTTCGATGAATCGGGAATGAAAGGCACTAATATTGGAATCTGCAAATGCCGTAGGATTCGTTTTCTTGTGTGTCTTTTGTCCAATTCCGGGTTTTTGATTGTTGATTTTTCAAATATCAAATCCCTTAAAGATTGATCAATCGGTCGGTTGTAGAACTCTGAATATCCGAATTGTGAAAATCCCAAAAGAGAAACAAATGCATAATTTTGTCCCTTTTTGCAGTCTTGAATACTCACATCTCGTCCTTCGAGAAACGCACAGTTCGGATACAATTTCAAATGTTTTTTATGGAATCTCACCACTGGTTCTGTAAACTTTATGAACGTATGACATGAAAAACAGATGAATGAACAATGTTCAAAGTCGGCATAAAAGCCAAGACTTGCAATATAGTCTTTATGCTCATTATCCAAATTTAGCATTGAAAACCGTCGTATCGATTCATGTCTCAACAACTCGTGGCGTATATAATAGTCGCTCATTCTGACTGTTGAGATCCACGGGAAAACTTAGGATTTATAGCCGAACGGTAATGAGGAATAATCTCTTTTGAGCATGCGTTTATCGTAGACCAATCGAAAATTTTTGGTGAATGTTTTTGTATAGATTTCATTGAATTTTGTCGTTACGAAATTCATTTGGGGCACATTAATTATTTTTGCTTCTGATTCATTAATGTATTCATCCAATAGATATTTCATTGATTCGAAATTAATTATTAAATCAGTTTCAAAATTTAAACTTAATCCTTTGACTTTGATTGAATATTCTGTTTTACCTGAATTCGGATAATATATTTCATAAGAATAATTTTTCGGTCCAAGAGATAAAAATTGTTTTATATATGCGTTTGGTTCATCTTCTCTGAATAATTCGTTTGTTAATTCTCCCAAATATATACCAGTTTCAGGTTTATATTCGTCGCTTTTTGCAGTGAATATTATTGAATCAGTGTCAAAATATAAACATCTTTTTTGAAGTTTTTCTAATAGATAATATAATTCTAACCTTGCATAGGCTGTAGTATAAGCAGCGATAATTACATTAGAACTATTCGATTCTTCAATAAAATCTGATTTCTTATTATATTTTATTTGCAAAGTCTCGTCCCCCACAAGGAACGCATCATCAATCTCAATTGTTTCATCACAAAGATAGTTATAAAATTTATATGGATCTGAAATGTATTCAGTTTTATTGAATTTATTTGAATTTTGACCGAATTTTCCCCAGAATGAGTTAACCGTTAGTTTGAATGTATTTCTCTTTCCTGGGTTTGATTCAATTTTCTTTCGATCTAAATAAATATTTTCTTTTTTCATATAATTTTGAATATAATTATCTTTTTCTTCTTCTTTCATATCTTTTTCAGGCCAATCACTGGACTCTACTTTTCCTTTTATGCAATCATTTATGAATTGATCAAATAATCCATTACTTGTTTCTGTAAGCTGTAAAGTTTTTTCAAAGTGCCAAATTTCAAAGATTTTTATTATTTTATAATTCAATTGAAGAGCTTTTTTGAGTTCCGGCGTTGTCCACACTCCTGTAATTGATCTTTCTTCAATCGAGTGATTACACATATTTGAATTAAGTTCGGCACATGTATAGCAAAGTGTGAAAAATAGTTTATTTTTTATTCGGCAAGGAAGAACTGGATGATATAAATCTGTTGGCGGTAAAACAACACAGAATATCAACCCTTCATATGAATCTATTTTCAAATCCTCAAAATCCAGAATTCGCTTGGGATGTCCGATTGGGTACTTTTTAGTTTTACAGACAAACGGATAAAGACTTGTGAAATCGTAATAATGAATTTTTTCGTCGCTTTCTATTCGGTGATATAATTTAGTTGCATTTACTCTACCTCCGAAAAATGAATCGCGAGGTTCTAGTGTTGGATTGAATTTTCTTGAATTATATTTTCTTAAATGATTAATAAAATAATCATCGATATTCTTATCTGATTTTCTTAATTGCTTCAGCTCACATTCCCATATTTTTGTTATTTTGAAATTATCAAGTTCTTTTTCTCTTTCCATAGTCTTTTCGTATAATTGGTCGATTGTTGAGTTAGAGAATGGAGAAAATGTCTTAAAACGATTTGATATAAAGCAATTTTTGCATCCATGAAATAGACATCCATAAAATTCAAAAATTTCAAGCGTTTCCGGTATAAATCCGTCGACGACATAGTTTCTGATTTTGTATTCTCTTAAAATTTTTTTCGATCTATTTATTTGCATATAATCAAGCCAAGCATTGCTTATATAAGATTGTTTTCTTTTAGGGTCATATCCATTTTGTGGTATTATTGCTATTTGGTTAGGTTTTAGGTAATTAGTTTTATAGACTTCCATCACAGCCTGAGGCAGAGTAATTGAGCGAGTGAAACAATCTATTCCAAAACTTTTGACCCATAAATCTCTGAATATCATAATTGATTTCATTAATATTTTAACATCATTTTTACAATATTTCAATAATTCCTCTTGGAAATTGAATTCTTTATTTTTATTTTCTTCATACCAATCGAGAAAATGTTCCCGATCTTTCGGTTTTTTAGTATTAATATGATAATATTCTATGGCTGGATATTTATCCAGAATCTTAAACCAATTTTCTGGTTTATTATACCCATGTGGAAAATCGCCTTTAGCGCAGTTTTCGAGTCCGAATGTTTTTGGAAAATTCTTTAATGGCATCGGCAAAAAACTCAAAGAATCTAAAAATTGAATGTTTTTCAAATTCATTGATATTATTTTTGATCCTCTTTTAATTACATTACTAGGAATAAAATTATTATTGACACAATAATTAATAATGAATTGTATATCATAAGATCTAGAATTATGTGCAAAAACATTGATCTTAATTGGTTTTTTCAATTTCATGTCGATTTTTTTCTTTCTAATAACAGAATTCAAGTCATTGAAAAGAAATTCCAGAAATTTTTTGACCGTGTCTAAACCATTGAAATTCACATCTTGAGCTGTACAAAACGGACAGTATTTCATTAATTTATCTCTTATATTTGAATCCCAACAGTAATCGCAGACAACTGAAACACAGCATAAATTTGGAACGTGTTTTTTATTTCCAAATTCATCTATTTGAATGAAAGATTCAAAATCGTAAAATACGAATACTTTCGGCATTGAGTCTTGAGTTTGTATATCATCTTTATTATAAGGAGTGATAAAACATTCATGAAAACTTATTGGCACATATAATTTGCAGTTAGAGCATTTTTTCAGACCGCAATTGTGATTTCTTCCTAAATATAATTTTTTACATTTTGGACAATATTTGTAATTTTTACAAATATTTTTCTTCTTGTGATTTAAATAACATTTCTCGGAATTGAAGAATCTATTGCATTCTTTACAGTCAATTCTTATTATTTCTTCACATTTGACATCACTGAAGCAATATTTACACATTGTTTCACAACGGTGTGAACAGATATTCATATAACCTTTAATGCATTTTTTGCAATAATAATTACAACGCAGAAAAGAACGAATGGATAAAAGGCTATCTGAATGGTTTTTTGAAGTGACAACGAATACCTGTTTGTCCGAATATTCACCTTTATACAGAATAATCTTCGGTGGCATTAAAATTATTAATTGATATTCATTTCCAAGTGCATTTTGAAATTTTTCAAACGAACTACAAGTGAATCCTTTTTCACTAGGAATAATGTCTGCTTTTCGACATAAATCTAATGCCATTTTCGTCTGAATATTAGAAATGTCTTCACGAATTTGTCGCCATTTATTCTTTCTCACGCCGTCTAAATGAGATTTCGAAACTACAATTGATCTCGCCAAACAAAGCCCATCTCCTTTTACTCTGACAACTTTATTTGAATTACGTCTCCATTTTTCGAAATTAATAAAACTTTCACTTACGTTCTGGTGATAGCCACCAATTCTAGGCATAGTCACAGATATGATGTCGAGTTCCAATAGACCGCTGAAGAGAAATTCTTTTTTACTTTGAATTACTTTTATTATTTCATTCATCAACAAATCTAAATTGAAATTACGTTTTTCACGAAAAGGCAAATAAATTTCACGATCTAAATCTACATTTTTCAAAGACACTCTTATTTGATCTGTTTCCTCCAAACCGAATAAAACATTCACAAATAAATCGTCTAAAGTTTTACTAATTTGACGAAGTATTTCAATATAATCTATTCTGTCCACATTTGGATCATATGTGATATGAACAGTAAGAGATTTCGAAACAGTATTAAATTTTCTACTGCGCACAACTCTCTCGTCGATAATTTCAGCGAATATCAACATTCGGGACATAATGATGAAATGAAAATGAACCAAAATTATTTTGCTTTAAGTACTTTATTTGGTTATTGTAAGTAAAATAAGTAATACATAAATAAGGTTCTATAAATGGATATAAATATTTTTAAAAAACGTTATTGATTATATGATTATAGCTAATGATTATTCTTTTTCCTCAATTAAATCCAATATTTTAGCCAAAGTATTAGCCATACCTTCCTTGATGTCAAGAAATAAGCATAATTTTCTAATCAATAAATCCTTATCTTTTTGAACATCTGGTATAGTAATAAGAGTCTGAGCTATACGCTCACTTTCGACAATGCTGAGTAGATTGCTCAATTGCTGGAATTTAGCCATATATTCCGCTTGAATATTGATGTCAGCCAACGCGTTGTCCAATAAATCCGATTTATCAGTGAGATCTTTGAAATATTTATTGCAAATCATATGATTGCCTGTTCCAGTTTTGCAGGCAATACATTTTGCTTTTATCAATTTAGAAATATTCGTACCGAGAACAGATGCATATAGTTCAATAGCAATGTCTTTTAGTACCTGACCAGTGGCGCTGTGAAATTTGAGTAAAAACTCAAGAATTGACTGATTCTTGATAATCAGTTCAATGTCTGATTCAGATAGTTGTATACCGAACACGCGGTCATTGTCTATGGATGAAATGACGACAGAAGAGTCTCCAACGGTAGAAAAGACATACATTCTCTTTCCACAATGGGCTGACTTTTCAGTTCTGTTTTTGAGACAATTCAAAAACCAGATAAATTCACTGTTTGTCAAACTTATGCCAACAGACTTTTGTTCACCGAATTGGACACGAATTTCCAAACGGATTATAGAATATGAATGAGGAATTTCATCTCTTACAACAGTCCCTTTTCCTTGTCTTATTTCAACTACTTTGGTAAGTTTTTTCCCAAATAAACCATTTTCTGAAAGAATCAAATCAAACACAGTATTCCATTCCATTTTCAATCACTGAATAATCAATAATTTATTAAAGTTTATGATTATATACAACAAAATAAATAGGCGGAGCTTATTAAAGTATTACATTAATAACGTATAAGAAATTACGTTAAAATATTATTATAAATTATCAATAATATTAAGAATATGAATGTATCCGGCATCGATTTCTTTGAGTAATTTTGACATTTTATCTAATTCAGTTCGAAGCTGCTCATTCTCTTTTTCCAATAACTCAATTTGTTTATCATTAACAGAAATAAACTTTTCAAATAATTTTTTGAAACCACTGAATCTATTATTTGGTAGATTATTATCCATCTTCTTGAGCAGTATGTATGAGTCTGTGAATTTTTAAGGTAATTCATTTCTTTTTATACAGAATTCGAGGATGCGCATGCACTTTAAGGTAACTTTGGTAAAACACCCGGGTTCTCAAACATATCATCTATGAAATTGAGGAGTTGAGTACAACGATTTTCAAATTCATTTGCTCTATTTAATAGATTTTCAATTTTTGAAATCTCAGAAGCAATCAGTTTCTGTTCGTTTTCAATTAAGTCAATTTGTTGATTCACTTCAGCGAAAAAGTTTTCGAATTCTCTCAATTCTCTTTCTATTCTATTCAAACACTTCTCTGACTGGATAACCGCCATCCTCGTGAACACCATTAACGATTGTGTCGAAAACTTCTGGCCATTCATTGCTTTTAATCCACTTTTGGTAATCTCCAAAATAACGCACATGTTCTGGGATGAACAATACCTCATCAATAACGTTGATTTTATCAACATATATATTAAAGAAATTATTTACAAAGAAATTGCAGAAATTCGGTTGTATAACTGGAAAATCACTTAATCGCGGTATACGTCTGAATAGTTTTATATGTCGTACAATCTGGTAGATATTTTTGGCAAATATTTTGTTCATTTGAGCAATTTCATCTTGTTCAGGTCCGTCCTCTGAACTGAAGTGAATATTCTTATACCACAAATTCACAGAATTGTCAATATTCATAATATAAAACAAGATTTCATATTGCATTTGAAGAATGGTTATAGGATTTTCGTCTATATTTGTTTCTGAAATAGTATAATAATGCAATCGACACTGACATCTAAGCACATGAGTAAAAATATAAGAAAAATGGTATAATTCGAGACAATACGGACAGGAATCGAAATAAGTTGTGTTTTCACAAATAATATTATTGACTGAACGATAAACCGGAGGATCTGAAGCATATCTGAAACTCTTACCCATCTTAACAGAATTCTAACTGAACTGAGAATGAGAATATTCTGCTTAAAGTAATAAATACAAGTTTAGATTCTGCGCAAATAGATTTTATTAATTTATATATTAATTCGATTATTACATATATTTTAATAATATTTAAAATGATTATTTTTTAATTCATTGATTAAAAATAAAATAATTATATAATAGATGTTTATAATTAAGACAATTTAAATATAAATAATATAATTAAAAATAAATGATATAAATAAATCAATCTTCAATATCCCCCGTCATCTGTGAATCTGCCAATTGTTGAATCAAAACGGTTAAGCCATCTATTCGATCCACTCCACTGATCCCAGGGTATAAGGACACAATCGACTTCAGGACTGTTTAGTACTCCATCGATTACATTTACTGGTTCAACATAAATCATGAAAAAATGATTAAAGAAATAATGCATAATATATTTAGGTATTCGTCCACATTGACGCACAAGTTCATCGTCATTTGGAATGAATGCAAAACGTTTTATAAGTCTTAAAAGACGATAAATAGCTTCTGCGAACTCAAAATTGTCTGTTGAAGCATCTGGTTCGTAATGTGCACTTATTGGACTAAAGTTGATTTCTTTTTCTTCTAGATTAATTTTTGGGTCGATATTCATTATATAAAATAAAATTTCGTAATGTCTTTGCACTTGAGTAAGATTTTTATTAAAATTTCGACGATGAGAACAATTCAAAACATGATGGAATAAAACAGTATAGTGGAAATCTATCAGACAGTATGGACATCCTGAAGAATAGTTGTTCAGTTTTTTTGCTGTCTTAACACCCATTTTTTAAGTTTATTATTTGAGCTCTAGAGAAGATTAAGTTCAAGTCTTCAATCAAAGAATTGTCCAAAAAATTATTATAAGTCAGATTTGGAATAATCTGTAAATACTGGTCAAGTGGATCTTTTACTTGACTTATTAGAAGTCGAGAAAAATCGTCTATGAAAAGTAACGGACTTCTATGAGATCTTCCTATAGAAATCTGATAGAAATGTTCATAAATAGAAAAAGACACCAAAAAATTTTGAGTGATAGTAATATCAATACGATAATCAAACTCATCGATAATATTTAAAATGAAACCAATAATAAAGTATTCGTCATATATTGAAGACAGGATATTATTACTATTTCTATGAAATTCTACACATTGAATGAAATGAAATCTCAGTTCTGATTCTTGTACAGAACTTCTACAGAGTCTGCACTTAACTTCTTTTTCAGAATTCATATGAAATGAACTAAAATATGAGAAACTATTGAATATATAACAGAATATTTTGTTCAGCACATGCGCTGAAGATTTCCAAGTGCTTGCGCTTTAAATTAGTTATAATCCCAGGCACTAGAGTGCATACTATGTTCTATAGGCTGCGCAGCCTATAGAACATAGTATGCACTCTAGTGCCTGGGATTATAACTAATTTAAAGCGCAAGCACTTGGAAATCTTCAGCGCATGTGCTGAACAAAATATTCTGTTATATATTCAATAGTTTCTCATATTTTAGTTCATTTCATATGAATTCTGAAAAAGAAGTTAAGTGCAGACTCTGTAGAAGTTCTGTACAAGAATCAGAACTGAGATTTCATTTCATTCAATGTGTAGAATTTCATAGAAATAGTAATAATATCCTGTCTTCAATATATGACGAATACTTTATTATTGGTTTCATTTTAAATATTATCGATGAGTTTGATTATCGTATTGATATTACTATCACTCAAAATTTTTTGGTGTCTTTTTCTATTTATGAACATTTCTATCAGATTTCTATAGGAAGATCTCATAGAAGTCCGTTACTTTTCATAGACGATTTTTCTCGACTTCTAATAAGTCAAGTAAAAGATCCACTTGACCAGTATTTACAGATTATTCCAAATCTGACTTATAATAATTTTTTGGACAATTCTTTGATTGAAGACTTGAACTTAATCTTCTCTAGAGCTCAAATAATAAACTTAAAAAATGGGTGTTAAGACAGCAAAAAAACTGAACAACTATTCTTCAGGATGTCCATACTGTCTGATAGATTTCCACTATACTGTTTTATTCCATCATGTTTTGAATTGTTCTCATCGTCGAAATTTTAATAAAAATCTTACTCAAGTGCAAAGACATTACGAAATTTTATTTTATATAATGAATATCGACCCAAAAATTAATCTAGAAGAAAAAGAAATCAACTTTAGTCCAATAAGTGCACATTACGAACCAGATGCTTCAACAGACAATTTTGAGTTCGCAGAAGCTATTTATCGTCTTTTAAGACTTATAAAACGTTTTGCATTCATTCCAAATGACGATGAACTTGTGCGTCAATGTGGACGAATACCTAAATATATTATGCATTATTTCTTTAATCATTTTTTCATGATTTATGTTGAACCAGTAAATGTAATCGATGGAGTACTAAACAGTCCTGAAGTCGATTGTGTCCTTATACCCTGGGATCAGTGGAGTGGATCGAATAGATGGCTTAACCGTTTTGATTCAACAATTGGCAGATTCACAGATGACGGGGGATATTGAAGATTGATTTATTTATATCATTTATTTTTAATTATATTATTTATATTTAAATTGTCTTAATTATAAACATCTATTATATAATTATTTTATTTTTAATCAATGAATTAAAAAATAATCATTTTAAATATTATTAAAATATATGTAATAATCGAATTAATATATAAATTAATAAAATCTATTTGCGCAGAATCTAAACTTGTATTTATTACTTTAAGCAGAATATTCTCATTCTCAGTTCAGTTAGAATTCTGTTAAGATGGGTAAGAGTTTCAGATATGCTTCAGATCCTCCGGTTTATCGTTCAGTCAATAATATTATTTGTGAAAACACAACTTATTTCGATTCCTGTCCGTATTGTCTCGAATTATACCATTTTTCTTATATTTTTACTCATGTGCTTAGATGTCAGTGTCGATTGCATTATTATACTATTTCAGAAACAAATATAGACGAAAATCCTATAACCATTCTTCAAATGCAATATGAAATCTTGTTTTATATTATGAATATTGACAATTCTGTGAATTTGTGGTATAAGAATATTCACTTCAGTTCAGAGGACGGACCTGAACAAGATGAAATTGCTCAAATGAACAAAATATTTGCCAAAAATATCTACCAGATTGTACGACATATAAAACTATTCAGACGTATACCGCGATTAAGTGATTTTCCAGTTATACAACCGAATTTCTGCAATTTCTTTGTAAATAATTTCTTTAATATATATGTTGATAAAATCAACGTTATTGATGAGGTATTGTTCATCCCAGAACATGTGCGTTATTTTGGAGATTACCAAAAGTGGATTAAAAGCAATGAATGGCCAGAAGTTTTCGACACAATCGTTAATGGTGTTCACGAGGATGGCGGTTATCCAGTCAGAGAAGTGTTTGAATAGAATAGAAAGAGAATTGAGAGAATTCGAAAACTTTTTCGCTGAAGTGAATCAACAAATTGACTTAATTGAAAACGAACAGAAACTGATTGCTTCTGAGATTTCAAAAATTGAAAATCTATTAAATAGAGCAAATGAATTTGAAAATCGTTGTACTCAACTCCTCAATTTCATAGATGATATGTTTGAGAACCCGGGTGTTTTACCAAAGTTACCTTAAAGTGCATGCGCATCCTCGAATTCTGTATAAAAAGAAATGAATTACCTTAAAAATTCACAGACTCATACATACTGCTCAAGAAGATGGATAATAATCTACCAAATAATAGATTCAGTGGTTTCAAAAAATTATTTGAAAAGTTTATTTCTGTTAATGATAAACAAATTGAGTTATTGGAAAAAGAGAATGAGCAGCTTCGAACTGAATTAGATAAAATGTCAAAATTACTCAAAGAAATCGATGCCGGATACATTCATATTCTTAATATTATTGATAATTTATAATAATATTTTAACGTAATTTCTTATACGTTATTAATGTAATACTTTAATAAGCTCCGCCTATTTATTTTGTTGTATATAATCATAAACTTTAATAAATTATTGATTATTCAGTGATTGAAAATGGAATGGAATACTGTGTTTGATTTGATTCTTTCAGAAAATGGTTTATTTGGGAAAAAACTTACCAAAGTAGTTGAAATAAGACAAGGAAAAGGGACTGTTGTAAGAGATGAAATTCCTCATTCATATTCTATAATCCGTTTGGAAATTCGTGTCCAATTCGGTGAACAAAAGTCTGTTGGCATAAGTTTGACAAACAGTGAATTTATCTGGTTTTTGAATTGTCTCAAAAACAGAACTGAAAAGTCAGCCCATTGTGGAAAGAGAATGTATGTCTTTTCTACCGTTGGAGACTCTTCTGTCGTCATTTCATCCATAGACAATGACCGCGTGTTCGGTATACAACTATCTGAATCAGACATTGAACTGATTATCAAGAATCAGTCAATTCTTGAGTTTTTACTCAAATTTCACAGCGCCACTGGTCAGGTACTAAAAGACATTGCTATTGAACTATATGCATCTGTTCTCGGTACGAATATTTCTAAATTGATAAAAGCAAAATGTATTGCCTGCAAAACTGGAACAGGCAATCATATGATTTGCAATAAATATTTCAAAGATCTCACTGATAAATCGGATTTATTGGACAACGCGTTGGCTGACATCAATATTCAAGCGGAATATATGGCTAAATTCCAGCAATTGAGCAATCTACTCAGCATTGTCGAAAGTGAGCGTATAGCTCAGACTCTTATTACTATACCAGATGTTCAAAAAGATAAGGATTTATTGATTAGAAAATTATGCTTATTTCTTGACATCAAGGAAGGTATGGCTAATACTTTGGCTAAAATATTGGATTTAATTGAGGAAAAAGAATAATCATTAGCTATAATCATATAATCAATAACGTTTTTTAAAAATATTTATATCCATTTATAGAACCTTATTTATGTATTACTTATTTTACTTACAATAACCAAATAAAGTACTTAAAGCAAAATAATTTTGGTTCATTTTCATTTCATCATTATGTCCCGAATGTTGATATTCGCTGAAATTATCGACGAGAGAGTTGTGCGCAGTAGAAAATTTAATACTGTTTCGAAATCTCTTACTGTTCATATCACATATGATCCAAATGTGGACAGAATAGATTATATTGAAATACTTCGTCAAATTAGTAAAACTTTAGACGATTTATTTGTGAATGTTTTATTCGGTTTGGAGGAAACAGATCAAATAAGAGTGTCTTTGAAAAATGTAGATTTAGATCGTGAAATTTATTTGCCTTTTCGTGAAAAACGTAATTTCAATTTAGATTTGTTGATGAATGAAATAATAAAAGTAATTCAAAGTAAAAAAGAATTTCTCTTCAGCGGTCTATTGGAACTCGACATCATATCTGTGACTATGCCTAGAATTGGTGGCTATCACCAGAACGTAAGTGAAAGTTTTATTAATTTCGAAAAATGGAGACGTAATTCAAATAAAGTTGTCAGAGTAAAAGGAGATGGGCTTTGTTTGGCGAGATCAATTGTAGTTTCGAAATCTCATTTAGACGGCGTGAGAAAGAATAAATGGCGACAAATTCGTGAAGACATTTCTAATATTCAGACGAAAATGGCATTAGATTTATGTCGAAAAGCAGACATTATTCCTAGTGAAAAAGGATTCACTTGTAGTTCGTTTGAAAAATTTCAAAATGCACTTGGAAATGAATATCAATTAATAATTTTAATGCCACCGAAGATTATTCTGTATAAAGGTGAATATTCGGACAAACAGGTATTCGTTGTCACTTCAAAAAACCATTCAGATAGCCTTTTATCCATTCGTTCTTTTCTGCGTTGTAATTATTATTGCAAAAAATGCATTAAAGGTTATATGAATATCTGTTCACACCGTTGTGAAACAATGTGTAAATATTGCTTCAGTGATGTCAAATGTGAAGAAATAATAAGAATTGACTGTAAAGAATGCAATAGATTCTTCAATTCCGAGAAATGTTATTTAAATCACAAGAAGAAAAATATTTGTAAAAATTACAAATATTGTCCAAAATGTAAAAAATTATATTTAGGAAGAAATCACAATTGCGGTCTGAAAAAATGCTCTAACTGCAAATTATATGTGCCAATAAGTTTTCATGAATGTTTTATCACTCCTTATAATAAAGATGATATACAAACTCAAGACTCAATGCCGAAAGTATTCGTATTTTACGATTTTGAATCTTTCATTCAAATAGATGAATTTGGAAATAAAAAACACGTTCCAAATTTATGCTGTGTTTCAGTTGTCTGCGATTACTGTTGGGATTCAAATATAAGAGATAAATTAATGAAATACTGTCCGTTTTGTACAGCTCAAGATGTGAATTTCAATGGTTTAGACACGGTCAAAAAATTTCTGGAATTTCTTTTCAATGACTTGAATTCTGTTATTAGAAAGAAAAAAATCGACATGAAATTGAAAAAACCAATTAAGATCAATGTTTTTGCACATAATTCTAGATCTTATGATATACAATTCATTATTAATTATTGTGTCAATAATAATTTTATTCCTAGTAATGTAATTAAAAGAGGATCAAAAATAATATCAATGAATTTGAAAAACATTCAATTTTTAGATTCTTTGAGTTTTTTGCCGATGCCATTAAAGAATTTTCCAAAAACATTCGGACTCGAAAACTGCGCTAAAGGCGATTTTCCACATGGGTATAATAAACCAGAAAATTGGTTTAAGATTCTGGATAAATATCCAGCCATAGAATATTATCATATTAATACTAAAAAACCGAAAGATCGGGAACATTTTCTCGATTGGTATGAAGAAAATAAAAATAAAGAATTCAATTTCCAAGAGGAATTATTGAAATATTGTAAAAATGATGTTAAAATATTAATGAAATCAATTATGATATTCAGAGATTTATGGGTCAAAAGTTTTGGAATAGATTGTTTCACTCGCTCAATTACTCTGCCTCAGGCTGTGATGGAAGTCTATAAAACTAATTACCTAAAACCTAACCAAATAGCAATAATACCACAAAATGGATATGACCCTAAAAGAAAACAATCTTATATAAGCAATGCTTGGCTTGATTATATGCAAATAAATAGATCGAAAAAAATTTTAAGAGAATACAAAATCAGAAACTATGTCGTCGACGGATTTATACCGGAAACGCTTGAAATTTTTGAATTTTATGGATGTCTATTTCATGGATGCAAAAATTGCTTTATATCAAATCGTTTTAAGACATTTTCTCCATTCTCTAACTCAACAATCGACCAATTATACGAAAAGACTATGGAAAGAGAAAAAGAACTTGATAATTTCAAAATAACAAAAATATGGGAATGTGAGCTGAAGCAATTAAGAAAATCAGATAAGAATATCGATGATTATTTTATTAATCATTTAAGAAAATATAATTCAAGAAAATTCAATCCAACACTAGAACCTCGCGATTCATTTTTCGGAGGTAGAGTAAATGCAACTAAATTATATCACCGAATAGAAAGCGACGAAAAAATTCATTATTACGATTTCACAAGTCTTTATCCGTTTGTCTGTAAAACTAAAAAGTACCCAATCGGACATCCCAAGCGAATTCTGGATTTTGAGGATTTGAAAATAGATTCATATGAAGGGTTGATATTCTGTGTTGTTTTACCGCCAACAGATTTATATCATCCAGTTCTTCCTTGCCGAATAAAAAATAAACTATTTTTCACACTTTGCTATACATGTGCCGAACTTAATTCAAATATGTGTAATCACTCGATTGAAGAAAGATCAATTACAGGAGTGTGGACAACGCCGGAACTCAAAAAAGCTCTTCAATTGAATTATAAAATAATAAAAATCTTTGAAATTTGGCACTTTGAAAAAACTTTACAGCTTACAGAAACAAGTAATGGATTATTTGATCAATTCATAAATGATTGCATAAAAGGAAAAGTAGAGTCCAGTGATTGGCCTGAAAAAGATATGAAAGAAGAAGAAAAAGATAATTATATTCAAAATTATATGAAAAAAGAAAATATTTATTTAGATCGAAAGAAAATTGAATCAAACCCAGGAAAGAGAAATACATTCAAACTAACGGTTAACTCATTCTGGGGAAAATTCGGTCAAAATTCAAATAAATTCAATAAAACTGAATACATTTCAGATCCATATAAATTTTATAACTATCTTTGTGATGAAACAATTGAGATTGATGATGCGTTCCTTGTGGGGGACGAGACTTTGCAAATAAAATATAATAAGAAATCAGATTTTATTGAAGAATCGAATAGTTCTAATGTAATTATCGCTGCTTATACTACAGCCTATGCAAGGTTAGAATTATATTATCTATTAGAAAAACTTCAAAAAAGATGTTTATATTTTGACACTGATTCAATAATATTCACTGCAAAAAGCGACGAATATAAACCTGAAACTGGTATATATTTGGGAGAATTAACAAACGAATTATTCAGAGAAGATGAACCAAACGCATATATAAAACAATTTTTATCTCTTGGACCGAAAAATTATTCTTATGAAATATATTATCCGAATTCAGGTAAAACAGAATATTCAATCAAAGTCAAAGGATTAAGTTTAAATTTTGAAACTGATTTAATAATTAATTTCGAATCAATGAAATATCTATTGGATGAATACATTAATGAATCAGAAGCAAAAATAATTAATGTGCCCCAAATGAATTTCGTAACGACAAAATTCAATGAAATCTATACAAAAACATTCACCAAAAATTTTCGATTGGTCTACGATAAACGCATGCTCAAAAGAGATTATTCCTCATTACCGTTCGGCTATAAATCCTAAGTTTTCCCGTGGATCTCAACAGTCAGAATGAGCGACTATTATATACGCCACGAGTTGTTGAGACATGAATCGATACGACGGTTTTCAATGCTAAATTTGGATAATGAGCATAAAGACTATATTGCAAGTCTTGGCTTTTATGCCGACTTTGAACATTGTTCATTCATCTGTTTTTCATGTCATACGTTCATAAAGTTTACAGAACCAGTGGTGAGATTCCATAAAAAACATTTGAAATTGTATCCGAACTGTGCGTTTCTCGAAGGACGAGATGTGAGTATTCAAGACTGCAAAAAGGGACAAAATTATGCATTTGTTTCTCTTTTGGGATTTTCACAATTCGGATATTCAGAGTTCTACAACCGACCGATTGATCAATCTTTAAGGGATTTGATATTTGAAAAATCAACAATCAAAAACCCGGAATTGGACAAAAGACACACAAGAAAACGAATCCTACGGCATTTGCAGATTCCAATATTAGTGCCTTTCATTCCCGATTCATCGAAGTTTCTGAACATTGAGACTTTTTTCATAACCATGCGATCAGAAGAAAGAAGATTGGAGACGTTTCGTATTCAGGGACATACGTTCCCAATGGGGGATCCAATGGCTAAATTGTATGCTGAAATGGGATTCTTCTATACGTTGTTGAATTCAACTATTCAGTGTGCATTCTGTAGAATAGTTATTCGCAATATTCTCCATGCGAGCCATATACGGAATGTTCATTTCGCGGTATCGAAATATTGTCCATTCGTATTGAATAAACCTTGTGGCAATGAAAAGCTAGAGAAGATTCCAATCACAGCCACTCCCACCGATATCGAAATTATTCAATGCAAAATATGTTTGAATAATAAAATAAATATCGTTTTGAATTGCGGTCATACTTTATGTTCAGATTGTTCGGAGCAGTTGAATACAAGTTGCCCCCTTTGCCGAAAATCAATAACGTGGAGAAATAGATTATATTTAACCACCTAATATGCGCATGACTGAAAAACAGAATATAAACAAATATTTATCAGTTTTCAACTCATTAACGATGGATACGTGTGAGAAGTATACAACTGATTATAAACTTTATAGTATATATCGTGTATTCCCTGTTAACCGACCGAGATTTGCAGCTAACATTTCTATCGACAAAAGATTGGATACATTCTCAAGCGAATTCTGGAAGAAGACACCGAAAGTACAAGTCAACGAATTGGCAAAGGCTGGCTTCTTTTCTTATGGATCTGACGACGCCGTCTGTTGTTACTATTGTGGCTTAACCACCTGCGATTGGGATCTGGAGGATAATCCCTGGCTCGAACATGAACGATACAACGAAAGATGTCTACACGTTCTTCTCAACCAAGAGAAGATCAACAAAATGAAACAAATCTATACAGAAGACGCGAAAAAGTTTGTCAAAATATGGATGGAATCAGAATTGGCAGAACAGATGTTGAATCTGGATTACTCGATTGCCGACATCAGCGTCTTACTGTTCAAGCGTTACGCCGAAAAGAAGATGATGTTTGAAAGCTTTGCCCGCATGTACGAAGCAATTCAACCGAAGAAATCGATAAGTAAAGTAATTCCTGAGAATTTTCAATGTAAAATTTGTTTAAATAGAATAATTTCTGTAGCATATATTCCATGCGGACACCAAGTATGCTGTTCTTACTGTGCCCCATGCTTTGATACTTGCCCAATATGTAGGGATAATATAAAAGCTTGTATTCGTACTTATTTTTCATAATGTATTTAATCTTTGATCAATAAAGGAATTGTATTCAAAATGAGTCTTAATGATTTAAAATTCAAACACCCTTTCACTTGTATTGTTGCTGGCCAGACATCTAGTGGGAAAACAGTTTTTGTTCGACGAATATTGAATGACTGGAAAAAACTTATTCAAATTAATGTCCAAACACTGAAAGTCTTGTGGTGTTATGGGCAAATGCAAGAAAGTTATCGCCAATTAATTCCGTCAGTTGAAATCATATACTTTAAAGGAATTCCGTCAATTAGTGATATAAATAAATTTCAACCGAATATAATAATTCTGGATGATTTAATGGATGAAGTGGAAAGTAACGTTAAAGATTTATTCACAAAAGGTTCGCATCATATGAATATCAGTGTAATTTTTATAGTTCAGAATTTATTTAATCAGAATAAACAAATGAGAACAATTAGTCTAAATTCTCATTATATTGTTGTGATGAAAGGTATTCGAATCACTCAACAGGTCGGGATACTAGGCCGGCAAATATTTCCTAATAAATCCAAACAGGTTTCTGAAATATTTAAAAAAGCAACTGAAAGTCCGTTCGGTTACTTATTGTTTGATTTGCATCCACAAGCAAAGGATGAATATCGATTAAGAACAAGAATATTCAGTGATGAAATTCCGATTAGTTTGGCAAAGAAACATTCAGTTTCTCCAATAATTTATAGTATTGATTAAACATGAAAAAAATATCAAAGTCTCTCGATAAAACCTTACCGTTTTTGAATCTAGTGTCGAAATTATCTAATAAAAACCGAAAAAATATTCTTGGTGAACTCGGCGGTGACAAACGAATATACAACGCTTTACATGAGATTGCGCATAATACCATAAAAGGTAAATTGAAATTAAATAAAAAACAGTTGAAGCAAATAAAACCTCATCAGAAACTCTTGAATAAATTGTGTGTTAGTTCGAATAGAAATTGTAGTAAAAAGCGAAAAAAACTGGTTGTGCAAAGCGGAGGATTTCTACCAATACTGATTCCGGCATTAGCTTCAATTTTAACAACGTTAATTGCAAAATGAAAGAAATGGTAGTCCTTCCCTACGATAAAGAAGACGGACAGTGGGGAGGTGCAGATCCCGATCCTGAGCCCATTATTCCAAGAGTTGATTTCCAAACTCGAATCATTAGATTGGCATTGAAATTAGCACAGAATACTGCATTTGACGATAATCTCTACGTTAAGCGAGAAGACGGGACATACAATGAAAGGAGTAATATTGCAAAACTCCTTAAAATTTCCCAAACAGCTATACGAAATGTCGAAGGTATGGATGATCTAGTAATACAATTCCATAATTCAGGAATTGATCCCGAACTCATAACTAACGGCTTAATCAAACAACGCTTGATTGATCTGAATCGCTCAAGAGGTAGAGGTCCGCCACCGCCATGGCAGCCACCGCCACGCCCGCCATCGCCGCCGCCACCACCACCGCCGCCGCCGCCGGAAGGCTCGCCCCCAGGCTCGCCGCCACCACCACCATTGGACGGCCCGTTCACTGATGAACCAATGCCTGGACCAATCTTACCTCCAATGCCCTCATTGCAAGATCGTAGATTTAAACGAAAACGAAAATCTATAAATGAAACGCACCCAAAAGAAGTTGATTGGCAAATCCCATTTGACCAACAACAGGATGACGACGTATAACGATATTTTTTCAAGAATATATTTCGATCCGGAACACCCGGCTGGTTTCGGCTCAGTTAAAAGTTTATATGATTATGCAAAACTAGAGGATCCAGGTATTAGTTTAAAAGATGTCAAACTGTGGCTTTCCTCACAAAATGTCTACACACTACACCGACCCGCGAGGAAACATTTCCTAAGAAATAGAATATATGTTTCGTATATTGACGAACAATGGGAAATTGATTTAGTGGACTTGCGAGTGTATTCGAGACAAAATAATAATCATAATTATTTATTGAACGTTATTGATTGTTTCTCAAAGTACTTATTTTCGGTGCCTACAAAAACTAAAACTGCTTTAGAAATAATTTCGAAATTCAAGAATATATTCAAGCAAAGGAAACCACATAAAATACGTTCTGATAAAGGAGGAGAATTCGATAATAGACATTTCAGAGATTTTTGTAAACAGAATAAAATTGTTTATTTTACTACAGAGAATAGTACTATAAAGTGTGCTATTGTTGAGAGGGTTAATAGGACTTTAAAAAATAAAATTTTCCGTTATTTCACACATAGGGGAACAAGAAAATATATTGATGTCTTGCCGGGCATAGTGAAGGGGTATAATAATTCTATACACAGAACTACTCGAATGGCACCGAACCAAATTAATGAAAGTAATGAATCAACTGTTTTCAAAAATATGTACGGAACATCAAATCTATTAACGTTAATAAAGAAAGGAAAACCTAGATTTAATATTGGCGATACGGTAAGGCAAAAGTATGATATAAGCTCGCTTGAAAAATCGTACTATCCTTTGTGGACGGATATGGTTTATAAGATTGATAAAGTATTCAATAAATTAAACAAGCCTCAGTATAGCGTCGAGATTGAAGGTGAGAAGTTAAACAGAAGATTTTATCCTGAAGAGCTTCAGAAAGTTAAAATTGACGAGAATACACTCTATTTAGTGGAAAGAAAGCTTGGATACAGGACAAAAGACGGTGAGCGACAAGTTCTGGTTAAATGGAAAAACTACCCACCAAGATTCAATCAATGGATTCCCCTCAGGCATCTTCAAAATCTATAATTACAAATGACTGTGTAATTAAAACTTCTAATTTGATTTTATTTATTTTTCAAATGCTTATCATAACTATTGTAGTAACAACTAGTATATATAATCTGTCTGCACAGAAAGG